>JAUBOC010000078.1:4138548-4155219 GCA_032275365.1 Anablepsoides cearensis | reverse complement strand
AATTTATATCTACTCATATTCATGTAAATAAGCATTTTATTAATTTGGCCGATTAATCGAAAAAATAATCGACAGATCAATCGATTATCAAAATAATCGTTAGTTGCAGCCCTACAAACAACCCTCATAAATAAAGGCTGATAACTCACCGAGTTCAGTGTCTCTGATGCCCATGTAGCTCTCCAGGAGGTCGTCCACTTTCTTTATAGCTTTCTCATCAAATTCTGTGGGCTGCAAAACAAGTTTGTGTTAAATCTGCAGTGTTTAGGTTTGACTGATTACAGGTCTCCACTTTAGCAGACACAAAATGGCTCTGACTCAGTCAAATTTACAGATATTGAGAAAACAGTTGGTGTGGTAGTAACTGAGAGTTGTCCCCAACACATACTCCAAGTGTTAACAGATTGCCTGCCAGCTTGGTTGTGGTTGATTTGGTTAAATCTTAAAAATAAAATTTAGCAAAACCGACCAGAATATCTTGCAAAATCCGTACAACTGTCTGAGCTATGGCTAAATTTTGAGTTTTTATTTTTTTAAGATCAGTTAGAAGTGGCAGCCATCTTGAATCAAACTGTCTGAAAGAACTAATCCAATGATTTACTTTGAAACGCTCACAATTGATCTATTTATTTGAATTCACACAGTTACATTATTGCCCGCCTCTCATGGCAGCAGGTGATAATTTGGTCTCACCTCGTCCTCTACAGTAGCTGGACCTTTGGACCGGAGTCTCAGGGTGCTCCTCCCAGTGCCAACCTTGTTGTCCCCGGCTGGTTTGCCGCCTTTTGAACGTGGCTCCAGCATTTCTGTCAATCACAGGAAAAAAAAAAACGCAAAGAGATTTACCACATTGAAATATTATTTTGCTTCGTCAAGTTCCAAAACGTTTCTTGTGCTTTAATCGTGTATTTATTGATCTAATGAGGAGACGCTCTCCATCATACTCACCGAAAGCCTTCATCGGCTCCACCAGTTTGAGGGTGAAGGGTTTGTCCCGGGGCAGGTCCTTCAGCATGCGGGCGACCTCGTAGTGCCGCGTCCCGACGATGTTGCGCCCGTTGATGCACTCTATGTGGTCGCCCACACATATGACCTTCACCCTGTCTGCCACGCTGCCCTCTCTGATTCGCTGCAGAGCGGGGAGAGAACAGGAAGTTGGAAGAAAAAGATGTCAAAAATACTAATGCGAGTGCAAAGATTTGTGTCTTGTTTAAGTATGACATTATCCCTCATGTGATGAACAACAGATTTTACCGGATGAGCTAAAAGGACGCAGTGATGCATTTAAGGTCACCTTCTTGTGTTTAGTGAAAACAGAAAGCAGAGAGGAAAGACGCAGGTGGAATTCTGATTTCATTAACAAAACCTTCCCTCTGGTAACATTATCCTAAGTGATCATTTCTGCAGCTCAGAGATCACACTCCATACTGACTAACGGGCACGCAGAGTGGATTCAATCATTCCTGCCCAGAGGAGGGCACATGTTTTATAAAGATTGGGCTCATCTGAACACATTTCCTCTTGCTGAGAGACCTCGAAGTGCTTCATGACCCAAATTACGCTTTAGAAAAACAAACAGCAATGCAGTAAAGTGTAAACAGGTTTAGATCTGGGAGAAAAGCAGGGTTAGGTGCTGCAGATTCATCTTTTCCTGTTTGAAACAACCAGACTGGCCTTTGAGTGTCACTGCAGCAGCGTGGAGCTATCTGAACGCAGTGAGGCGGCGGCGTCACACGATGGCACACGTGAGCAGTTTGATCAGAACTGATCTTTAAACCAGGATCCATTAAAAACAGCAGACAAACTTGACTGGTTTGATAAAACAAAGCTACAGATTAGTGATAACAAACCCCATAAAATAGCTTAAACTCTGATGTTTTAGATTTAAACTCTTTCATTTTGTAATAAACTAATGCAGTCGAGTCACAAGTGGATAAAACAAAGAATCATGACATCATCGTGACTCTAAAAGTTCTCACCTTTATAAAAGCGAATCCTGCTCCGTTGTCGGTGATGGTGAGGCCGAGAGCGTCTTCAGATTTATACACTTCCACTTCCTTTTTGATTCCTTTAACGTGGGCGAAAATAAAATCCTCCAGGCCGATCTGACCCCCCAGCAGCTTCTCCATGTCGATCTTGTGGGTGTTGAGAGTGCAGAACAGGATCTATAAAACACACAATGTTCAGATGTTGTTATGTTGTTCTTTCGGCTGCTCCTGTCTGCAGGGGTTGCCTCAGCAAGACAACACCCCTGAAAGGACTCCAACCTGCAGCCCTGACCGCCGAGCTGAGGGACATTTAGCTTTAAATATAAAAGGAAATATTCATAATTACTGTTATTAGTCATCACAGTAAAAGTCAGATTCATGGAAAGTGTCAGACTGCAATGTTCAGGAGCTAAATATAGGAATCATCAGAAAGCTCTATCTTCATTTCAGCAGTTATTTATGACACCTTCCACCCTCTCACACAGTCATCAGTGTGCTTCTGTGCATTTTTAAAAGCTGTGTTTGTTATTTTAATGAAGCAAACCGAACTGGACTTAAGATGTGAAACAATCTGGCCTTTTCTGAGTGAATCGTCTGGCCGGGGAAAGGGGGGATGGAAACAGACTGATGTAACATCACTTCAAACGGAGATTGGACGGTGAAACCCAGGAGTCCAGAGGTTGTGAATCATTTATTCAGAACTAACTCACCAGGAGAGCAAAGCTATCAGATTCTACCTTGGGAGAAATTTACTGCGTCGACCTGAGAGCCACGACTCTTTCTGTTGGTTTGTCAGTAGGATGAACTCTGTGATCCAATCAGCCTCTGACACCAAGGTCTTCCTCACTTGTGTACCACCCTGCACCCATTAGCTGGCACGGCCTCATCCGTTGCCTCGGGCTACCAGACTATAAAGAAAAGGATTAAAATGGAGCGAGGCCACAGACGGAGAGAACTAAAAGGGAGGAAAAAAAAGGAGGCGAGCTGATGAGTCTCTGATCCTTCATTTGGGACGAGATGGAAGAAACAGCAGCAGAACAATAACACGGCTGCAGCATCGTGACACGCTGCAATAAAAGCCTCTGTTCCGACACTTTGACTCACAAGAACAGCTACTACACCTCCCACCACCCGTGGCACGCTGACCCAAACCCTGATGGTTCACTGCAGTTTATCTGACGTCATTTCAAGATCAAACACTTTAAAAACATAAAACAGTAAAAACAAAGCAGAATCTGTTGACTTACTTACACTTTTTATTTTATCATTTCTTTAAAAAAAGGAAAAAACCAGACCAGATTACAATGATAATCTTTCATATTCTGTGAGAATTAGGGATTAGGGGTGAGTAAAAATATTGCAATATATTCATTTCAATTCAATGTTGAATCAGAAAATCCTGTTTCAGTTCAATTCCCTGGTTAGTTTGTCTTGTGTTTTATTCATTTAGAACAGGTGTTATTGTGAAACTGCTTTATTTTTAAATATTTTATTCAGTCATGTTTTTGCCGTGCCGCTACACATACATAATACCACTTTTTTAGGGATGCACGATATATTGGTATTGATATCGGTATCGGCTGATACTGGTCATTTTTAGAATATCGGTATCGGTCCGATATGTAAAACTGGGCCGATATTAACATCCGATATTGATTTTCCACTTTTAAGCTTTGTGTTTCTGTTTTGGGAGGAGGGATGGTTTGTTGAGAAACATCTGTTTGATCATGATAGTGATATTGATGCTGCATAACCACTAATAACTGAAGTAGAGCCATGTAAGAGGTCTGGTTGTTTATTTACAGTATCAAAAAAGCCCCAAATGTGTTTGTGCATATTTGTATAATATAATTTGTGAGTTTGTGTAATATCGGTAAATATTGGTTATTGGCCATAACAGCAATAATTATATCGGTTATCGATATTGGCTGAAATTTTCATATCGGTGCATCCCTACCCTTTTTAAAGCAAAGATCTTGTGCAATGAGTAATCCTTGGATTGTGTAATGTGAACAGGTCTCAGCTACTACCACTTACAACCATTTTTGTATTAGTTAATACCAATTAGCTAAATCAGCCACCTACAAAACGAGTTGCAGATGTACATCTAATAATGAAAGTATCATCCAATGATGGATTAGGAGATATTTTGCTAACAAACAAACAGACAGATGATGGCAAAAACAGTATTACTTTCAGTGGCGAGTGATAATCTAAACAAATATCATTTAAAGCTTCCTTAAAGTTGCTGCAAAATGTGGGCAAACAAAACAAAAGTCATTTACCAAGCAGGAACTATAAAACATATTAAAATAATATCACATATCAGCCAAACTACATGCGTCTGGTTCTGCTACAAATTAAGAGCTGATTTCTCTAGAGATGGAACAGGTAAGACTTAATAATAAACAGCTTCTAATTGCTGCTCCGCTTGAAATTTACTCTGCATTTAAACAACATGATTAACTCGTGTCTTTGACAACTGCTAAACCTTTAATGGCACAAAAGAGGACAATTAAATAGACAACATGAAACATTCAGCAGGTTATTTTATCATCTGATAGCTTTAGATTATCAATAGTTTGTTATATCTTCTAATTTGCTTTAGTTTAGTTTATATATAACAAAACTTTAACCCCTCTAATTTTCCACCAACATACGATGTGCTTTTTCAGCTGTATCACAAACAAATCACCCACGTCCTGTTCTTCCTGCTCGGTGCGTTTTTTTAATAACTAACGTGGAATGTGGCGATGTGTGTTTTCAACAAAACAAAGACGTTTGTCAGCATTAAAGCCAGAGTAATCATTCACTAAAGTGCGTCTAACATTTCAGAATGAATGACATTTTTTCATACAAGGTGTTTCACCAACAGCTCACTGCCTCTGACTAACTGAATCAGATTAAAGATGAATTATAAAAACAAGCTCATGTAACAAATAGCAGATGAAGATCACTGATCGTATCACAGCAAAGCGAGGAAAACAAACTGGTTCATGGAGGAACAAAATAAAAAGAGATAACAGAAAAAGGCAAAAGCTGTGGAGGAATAAGGTGACAATAAATCAAGTTTATTTAAGAATTAGGAAACTATATACAGCCGAATAATACCTGAGTATCAGCTGAATAACTGCTAAGGATCCACTGAATATATGTACTGAATAACTGAGGAATAATTGCTGAATATCTGCTGAATACCTACTAAATAACTGCTCATTACCTGCTGAATATTAGCTGAATATTTGTTGAAGAATTTGAGACTGAAATAATAAACACGAGCAGAAAAGAGGCTGAAATTAGCTAAACTTAAGCTAAAAATGATAATTACCAAAACAGTAGATACAGGCTAAAAATTACCTGAACAGTAACTACAAGCTAAAAATAGCTTAAATGTAGCTAACTGCTAGTATTAGCAAAATCATACATGCAACCTAAAATCAGCTGAAATTACCAACACCTCTGCTTCAAGAATTAATTACAAAAAAACTACTTAAAAGCTAAAAAAAAAATCATAGCTACAAGATTAGCTGAACAGTGGCTACAACTAAAATAACCAAAACCATAGATGCAAGCTAAAAAATCTCTCTAGTTAAAAGCTCAATGGAGCATTAAGAGATAAAAATTAAAGCAGCTTTTGAATAACTTTTTCCCCTCTAGGAGTAAAACTTTAGATAAGTTAATAGATTTGACCTTTTTTAGGAACCACGGAATATTCTACGATACGCAACTGTTGATATTTCAGTATTTCAGTATTTTTGTTTTTGTTTTTTAGGATACTACTGTTAAACTTCATGTGTGCTCTTTGAGTATTTAAATCAGCCGAGGTTTGACCTAAAACATTTCAACATTTTGTTAGATTTATATAGAAAAAGTGTCTTTGAGGGTCCTCTAATATAAATCTGCTTAAAGTCTGAGAGTTAATGGTTCAGTATCAAGGTGATACTAACTAGAACGAAATAATCAAATAATCAAAACAAAGCACTGAACATGAGACAAGCTTGTTGTAGGAAGTAAACTCTGCAGACCAGCTTAATGCAAACAGCAGACTGAAACCCCATTAAATGAGATTGTTTCTCCTAATCCTTCACACCCACCCCCCAGGGTTAAGAAACGCCTGGTTGTGAACGTGGAGGCCGAATCACTCAGAACCTGTGAAACAAAACCAAGCTCGGCCTTTTCACCCGACCACAGCCAAGACATTCAAATAATAAACAAATGTTGGCTTGTTTTCTGATAAGCAGGTGGACAGGAGGCAAAGTCAAAGAGCCACACCTCAAACTCTTCAGCTGGACGGCTGATAAGCAGACTTTGACCCGAGCAGTGGAGAACACAGAGAGGTCCCATTCCTTAACGTACGAGTCCAACGCGTTCAGCTGACTACAGCTGGTTTTAGACACGCAACATCGACGTCCTCATTAATCATTTTTCCATGTGGTTCAGCCTTTTGACACAGCAGTGAATAAACAGCTGCAAACGACATTCAAAAAGCCCTGATTTTTGATTTTATGGGAAACATTGCAGTGTGCTTCAAAAGCCTGCAAATCTGTAGAGATCTCTCATAACATCATCAGCAGACAGCAACAAGCTGAAAAAGTTAAATTCAAAAGTTTAAAAAGTGACACTAGTACAGCTGCTGTCATTCAAACTTTTTCTACAATCTGCCCTTACTATTCCATCAACCTGGCTGGGGTCGCATTTCCTCTTGCGTCCACGTCCTGAGAGGCTGGGACCAGACCCGTGAACCTTAGTTTTTTTAACAACAGCTGTGGTCAGAGGAACACGAGGATGCTTGGAGATGATCCTGTAACCTTTAACATGGATATCTATAATCTTATTTATGAGTTCACCTTTGTTTCCCACAAAAATCTGCTACTTTAGCTTTTCATTGTAAAATAATAAAATAACTTTGTTTATCATACTACAGGGCAGGCAGTTGTATGTCAGGCAGTTTTGTTAAATTTATCACTGCTTACAGTCTGTATGATTAATTCTCCTGCGCAAACTTCAAGTCCCTTTTAGCAAATTTCTGCCACTGTTTTGACGCAAATACCAGATAAATACATCATCGTCATTCCTTTCCAGCAGTTCCAGTTCTTAAATAAAGCGACTGACCCTGAACTTTGGTGCAACATAAAAAAACAACGCTCACACTGAATCCAGAAAAACCTAAACACACCATGACATCTGAACAGACAAAGTGATTACGGTGACAAAAATAATGAGAACCAGTCATAAATAATATAGAAATCGTTAATTAAGACGTGGTATTATGTGTTTTTAAGGCACATAATGCAATTTACTCCATAATCAAGTAACTAAGTAACCTTCAGTTGTTATGAAAAGGCTGACATCAAAAATAAATTTGACTTTGTGACATTTGAAGTGGCTTTAATAATCTTTTTCCCCAGCGTGTAACGAGTCATGTTCGCTCATTAGTACAGAGAGGGGTTGGCGGTGTTTACGAAGGGAGGAGGTCCCGGGCGGAGCTGCTCCACTTGTCCTCGGGGGACACATCTGGCTTCGTCTGTGACGAGTTATCAGGTTTAGATTTCAGGCTGTCCCCCCACTGAGCCGGACACAGGAGACTTCCTGTGGTCCGGTCTCTGCGCAGCCTGACGATGAGCTCCGTCACATCTGCCTCAGTTAGAACACGGCCAGTGAGACAACAGCTGAAACAACTAGACCTGAGATTAAATCACTCAGTTTAAACTCGGCTAATTCTACAGCATTTCCACACTATTGTTTCCTTGTTTCTTTATTTTTCTGTATGTATGTTTGTTTTGACATCTGTCAATAAAATCAGCTCCTTCAGATCTGACTTTTGTTTTTTGTAACTTATAAACTTTTCAAAATATTTAACTTCATTTACATGAAAATACATTAAAATATCTTAAATTACTGCAGCTACTGGCTCCATTTTGTCTTCTGATGCTCCTTTTAGCTTTTAACTTCAATTCTGCTACAGTTGGCTCTATTTTACGACTTCTACCTATTTGCTAGTCTTGCTACTTTTAGCTAGCCTTTTGTTAATGTCAGCTTCTAGAGATCATTTTGCTAGTTTTAGCTTTCAGCTATCATTTTGTGACATTTAACTATCAGGTGGTCTTTCATTACTTTTGATTTTTGCTAGTATTTTAATTCTTTTAACTCTTTCAGTTATTGCTATGTTATTTTAGCTTTAAGCTATTCTTGTTATCCAACTGCTAGCTAGTTGTTTGTTATTTGTAGCAAGCATTTTGCTACTTTTAGCTTTTAGCTATCATTTTAAGACATTTAAGGCAGTCTTTTATCACTTTTACCTTTTTGTTAGCCTTTGGAAACGTTAGCTCTTTCAGCTATTGCTTTGGTACTTTCAGCTTTTAGCTAGCCATTTGATCCTTTCGGCTAGTCGTTGGATACCTTTAGCTTTTAGCAATCATTTTGCTGTTTTTGGCTTTAAGCTAATCTTTTGTTGCCTTTAATTTAGCTATTTTTGTAACTTTTAGCTGGAGTTTTGCCTTTTCATCTGTGTTCTGTTTATTTTAGTTCACATTTAGTTAACTTTGGCTTTTATTTAGTGTTCTGTTCCTTTTAGCTAGCGCTTTGCTTCTTTTAGCTTTTAGCCATTGTTCTGTTTCTTTTGACTTTAAGTTGGCGTTTGTTCTTTTAGCTTGTGGTTTGCATTTTGCTACATTTAGTTTTCTCAGCTCACGTTCAGCTTCTTCAGTAAACTGCAGCGGTCTTTCAGTTCTCAGCATGCAAGCTGTATTTTGGCAGAAAATGCAGTTTCTCCAGTTTTTAGCTGCATTTCTCACCACAGACGAACCAAACAAGTTCATTCATTTAAACAGCTGAAATCGTTGCAGCTCTGAGAGCGACACAACAGCCGAACAGAACTGACGGCATGCTGAGAACTGGGCTGTTATTTTTACTCTCCTACCCCCTGGGTTAGTATTAAATCATTATTTAAGCAGGATATTATTTCCTCAGAGAGCGAGTGCCAACATGGAAAAAACAATCACACATGAAATTCTTGGCTGATCTTTTCCTGTCAACAAGGATTTTACTAAAGAAACACGCTTTGATTTAGTAAAAATCTGCTTTTCGAAACATTTCGCCTGTATTTTGTGGGGAAAAACTGTGAGGCAGTTTCTGATATAGAACGAGTCGAGACAGGAGAAATATGGCCGGTGTCCCATTAACAAAATAAAAGCTGCAGAGTTTGAGTCAGTTCACTGCTGAGCAGATGAAGCAAACTCAAATTCTTTTCCAATTACTGAACAAGGAGACCGTATCTGGAGGTTTTGTAGGGGAAAGGAATTCCTCTTGTCCTACTCAGACATATTCAAAATGATAAAAGCCAAACACGGAACCTGCTTTTGTTTTCAGGACCTCCAGGAGTCGATGCTGTTAAACACAGATGCACATTAATCTGTCAGGTATCCGGTGGCGGGACAATAATAGAGAAAAGGACAAAGATCAGTCTCAGAAAGAGTCGACAGGGTGTGTCTTTGGCTGCATGACACACAGCTGATTTTAATGGCCACCATTACAGGACTAATTTCTAAAAATGTGCACATAGAAAACTGATAATAAGTAAGTGTTTGAAAAACGTCTTTACAAACACAAACCCTGAAACATAAACAAAAGTAGAAATTAACTGTAATAGTTAAAAACACTCATTATAGATAATAAATGTCCCTTTGTTATTTTCTTGAATAAGAAAAACTACTTACAGGTTAAATTATGCCTAAATAAATCAGTTTTTTGTGTTTGGATTAATGTTTAAGAATATTAATATTTATCAGTTATATTTTACATGTAGTTTTGGTTTATTTTTATATTTTAAAAGGTCTATTATTGCTGTCACACATTGCTTATTTATAAAATCCCTACCACTTTTTCTTGTGAAATAAATATTCAAATCCATTCCCAAACGTAAATATTGTGAACTTGTTTAACTGAATTTAGTTTCTGCATGTTTAAATCATAAATTTGAGGTGTTGTGATCAATAAATATTTAATTCAGTAGTTAATAAAGTAAAACACCTTCAAAATATTTTCTTGTGATCGATTTGAACTTTTATTATGAAAACATGAGTATTTTAAATCAGTGTATTTGTGTATAATGGCTTGATGTGGATTGTTAATTTTTAGAATCAGCTACTGATTCTGAAATACCTGCTAAATAAACCTGATAATCTTAATTTGCCCTAAAATCTAATCAAGTTTAAGGTTTAATCCAAGCGTACTTCACGTACTTCGTGTAAATTCCAGCTTCGACGCCTGAACGCGACATTAAATCACTGAAATTACTTTTGTAAAAGCAGGTGAGCGCTTACCTCAGGTGCGTTTATGTTAAACGCGTCTGCTATCTTGGAGTACAGCTCTTTTACGTTGGTAAATCCCTCAATCCTGCCGGTCGGACTCCCGTGGGCCAGCTGCGTGTGAAAGACCAGTTTGGGCCGGAGGTTGGCAGGTGGAGGCGGGAGCCCCGCTCCTCCGTTCACGGCGGATTTACCCGAGCTCCCGGCACCTGCGTGTCCGCCGCTCACCTCCTCGTTTTCGACCAAGTGCTCTTTCGGGGATTTGTTTTTCTTCTTCCACGGACCGTACGGCATGTTTTATTACAATTAGATTTAATTTTAAAATAAATAAAAGTATTTAAAAAACTAGTCCGGGCCGCGGCGATGAACAGTGAAGTGACCTGTTGAGTTCGGAGCCCAACGCCACGGTCGTGTCGTCCTTATTTACTTCCTTCTTTTCCTGGGTGTCTTCTTTTTCTTCCGCCAACTATTTTCCTGTCCTCACCTGCGCACAGAGAGGCGTTTTGAAATTTCCGTCAGAGTTTATTAGATCTTCAACAGGTAGTGAGGGGGCGAGTGCGTACACCCTGACACGACCTGCCACAGTCCTGGACCAACAATAGCTCCTCTGTTTGTGTGTATTCCGCGGCGTGTTGTGGCGCGCATGCGCAGTGGGGCGCTCCCGGGATCCCCAATGCACCTGTACACCACCTCAGGTTGAACACCACCTTAAAACAATTAAGGTCAAATCTGGGGGGATAAAACCTCATCGCCAGATGTCATTCTAGGAGTATGTCTTGTGTTTGACTATCAGCCACACCCAGTTTAAGCTGAATAACAGTAAAATCAATTTAGTTATAGCCATATTTGTTTTGGCCAAAGTCAATTAGCTGTGGTGGCTATCTTGAACTGGAGTGACTCCAAAAGTTAATCAGTTGCAAAAGTACAACCACTTATTACTTCCTGAAAGTTTCACTAAGATCCATCCAGTGGGTCATGATAAATTTTGTTAACAGACAAATAGAGATGCCAGCAGTTGATGTTTAAGTTTTCAAGAATGCTTTAGTGCAGTAAGTCACACTTGGAGTATGTATAGTGACTAACTCTCAGCTACTACCACTTTAAATGTCAACACAACATCTGTAAAATCTGTTTAATTGTAGCCATTTTTGTGTTTTCTGTAATTAGTCAGCTGTAGCAGCCATCTTGAATTCAGTTGGCTTCAGAGGTTATTCAGTTGTAGACGTTTGTCCAGTAATTAATTCCTGCAAGTTTCATTAAAATTTGTCCACTGGTTCATGAGTTATTTTGCCAACAGACTTTTTTTTTTTACTCATTGTCAATCACAGTAGGATACGTGTTATTTTTCCATTTTAAATCATTTTCACACTTATTCTGACTTTATAAGAGGAGGATTACCAGCTGAAAACATCCCACGCAGAGTAGGTGTGTTTACACTCCTCTGTCTCAGGGTGGTGGTGACTCAGCATTTGAACAAATCTTTAACACATGCTGATACTTAAAGTACTGCAGGGAGATACTATTAAAAACAAATATTAGTTAGAATAAGTAGAAATTAACGCATTAACCGTAACACTGTATTCAGTTAATATTTTTTTATTTTTATCATTGCACATCAAAATATGTAACTGCATATGATCTACAACAGCTAAAATTCACATTTTAACTTTCAAAATATATATTTATCTAATTTCCTGGCCTTTAAAGTGCCTTTTTTTTGCAATGTTGCTACTCAACAAAATTCCTAAACTATTATAAGCAATTTTATTAAGCGATCATTAATTAGAAGCCCTCTCATCTTCATAACTGCTTCAGTTTGCTTCATGTGAAAATATAGATTTTTTTTTTAAATTCAAGTTTTCACATGTAAAAGTTTTAAATGCACATTGAACTAGTCGAGTCCATTCGGCCCATTTTCTTAATTAGCGTAACACAAAAACAGCCCCACCTGCTAAATTAACCATCACGGCTCAAAAAGTGTCCCATCAGATAAAGATGAAAAAGAAAATGTTTGGTTTGGTACAAAAGTGTTTTTGTTTCCCCTCAAGATCACCAGGAATTCTTGGCACCTCTGTTCGAGCCGACAAAATGTTTCTGTTCCAAAAGGCCCGCTTAGTTTCACGTAACAGTCTGAGCACAAGCAGTTCTCTGCTTGTTTCAGCTCGGCAGCATGCATCATATTTAGAAAAAGAAAAAAAAAAACAACAAACAACTAAAAATAGAAATTGCACATTCATCAGTTGGGGGTCCATCTGCGCGCCGTCAGAGCCGTCCCTGTAAAAGTGTCTCTCGTCTCATGTCCTCGCCTCCCTTTTGCTGTCTCCTCATTCAGTTTTTTTTTTGGCGTTTTTTTTTTTCTACGTAGGTAAGTGCCGTTTCAGCACGTCCTTGGCGTTGCCGGGCAAGGCGTCGGGAAAGTTCACGTCAAACTCCACCACCAGGTCTCCTCTCTGGTCGGGGTTTTTGGGCAGCGGGAGACCCTGTCCGGCTACGATTTTCCTCATGCCCGGCTTGATGACGTCCGTGATCTTCATGTTGGACGTCTTCCCGTCTATGGAGGACACGGTGACCGAGCACCCGCACAGAGACTGCAGAGAAGGAGGGGGGATAAGGGTGTGAGTGAGGAACAGCAGGAGAGCAGCATGACTCACTACAGACATGAGTACGATTGAAATATCTGCACAGGCTGAGCTTAGAGCAAAAATAAACCTCGGTGCACACTGCAGATGTGAGCATCAATTCTGGTTTCTCTGCATTTACACCAGGACTGGATAACAGGGCTATTCAACTAAATTCATCCAGGGGCCACAGTTATTGCAGTCAGACCAACAGCTGAGGGGCCGAATATCCAGCAATTAAAGTCCTTATGTAAATTAACCAAGTATTACAAAGATCTGTTACCTTTGAAATAGTTAATAATGTAATAAAATGTAGTGATATCAAAAACAAAACAACACATTATGCCTCCTATAACACAAATATTATTTTGACACCTCTGACTTGCCAAACTTTAAACCAATTTTATTTTCACTTTCATAATTTTACCTTTAACTTCAAGCTTGTAATTTTAACTGTCTTTAGTGTTAATAGAAATGTTTCTGTAGATACCAAACATGTCTATGTTTAACTAAAAGAACTTATAGTAATTAAAGTAAAAAACCGGGGGTTTGGGGTGAAGAGATGAATAAACTAATTAGCGGGCCGAATTTTGGTCACTCGCGGGCCAGATGTGTCCCGCGGGCCACCGGTTGAATAGCCCTAATGTATAAAAGTGTGTCAGTGGTACTGAATTGATTGTAATTACAAACTTTGCCACTAGATGGCGCCTAATGCTGAGAATTTTTGTATGGATTCAATACAATACAGGGCTTACCGTATATCGCAGATACTTGTCATGTTCATTGAACAACTGTTATTTTCCGTTTAGTTATTTTATTATGATAATACAAAATGACAAAGATTTTTGGTAAAAAAAAAAATGTTTTGTATTAACTAACTATAAAGATTTTGTCTTCTTCTGCTGCCTTTCATTTATTTATGTTTTGTATTTTAATTATATTGAATTTGTTTTTTAATGTAATGAAATGAATAAAGATGATAAATAAATAAATAAAATAAATAAATAACAACAACAAAAAAAAGATTTAACAGTATAAAAACAAAATAATTCCCCTATTAACTTCCACTACTTACAGTTGTTTAAAAAAATGTCACTGTTGCAAAATAAACAAGAGAAGCAACAATGTAAAGGAAACATAAATATAACAATGTTAATAACACATAAAAAATAACCATTTCATGCAGAAGAAGAGGACTAATTAACAATTTGGAGACTACTAGTGTCTACTGAAGACTTTATTTTTCACTTTATTTGTGAAAACGAAATTAAATAGTGCAAATTAAGTGTAAACGAAAGAATCAATCTCATCACGCTAGTATCAGTCCAATATGATACTCATCTTGGTATCAATAGTATAGCACATGTGTTAAACTCAAGGCTCGTGGGCCACATTTGGTGACTCCCTTGTGGCCTGCCAGGGGGTAATACACCCCACCAAAAAATAAAAAATAAATAAAAAATTATTTATTATTATTATTTTTTTACTTAGCCTGAAAATTGTTTCTTACATCAATGGTAAACTTTAAATTTGAGTAAATGCAACAAAATAAACTTAAAGGAATCCACGATTAGTTGTAAGATAATTTTTTTTGATAAACATTTATTTTAACTGTAAAATAAAGACTGTAAAATACTGTAGGATGTTCAGTTTTTATAATTTTCAAACTAAAATATATTACACGAATATTATCGGTTCCTTTAAATGAAACCAGAGAGCGTTGACAGAGAGGAGAAGGCAGAAATGACTCAGCCTGCCACTGAAAATGTGGATGAAGGACCTCAGTTTAGCTTAGTTTGTTGCGCTAGCGCCGAGCTAACAAGGCAATGTAAGCGTTGGCGCTCAAGCTAAAGCCAACAGGCTAAGCTAGGGTTTTTATCTTCATGAAGCAGCTCTGTTGTTTTAGAAGTTTCCCTGCTTTAAACACACCTGATTCAGAGGATTGCAGTTCAACAAAAGCCTGTTAATCACTTATCAATTGAAATCAGCTGTGCTGACCAGGGTTGAAAAAGACTGCTTTAAGTAACTGACCAGTTTAGCTGTATAGCACAGTATTAATATCTGAAAATTAGCTGCTTTAAATGTCAGCATCAACCATCTAAATCTGCCATACTAGCTACTCACTAGAAACTCACCAGTGAGTTAAACTTTATTAGTTTTACTTTTAATAATATTTCTGTATTTATTTCAGATTTAGACAGTCGTGCACTTAGTTCTTATCAGTGTTTAAAAGAGGACATGTTAAAACACTGTTTAATCAAAGTTAAACATAAAACGTCAAAGTTCATTACAACTGGCCCTTTGAGGGCCACCATAATGCTCATGTGGCCCTCGGTGAAAATGAGTTTGACACCCCTGGTATATAGTATATTTGTAGGAGCCACTACAGCACGCTGCACAAAGCTAAATATGAGACGTTTACTGAAGTCACGAGAGCAGTGACTTTTTACCTGAACTACAACCAGGCAGAAGTCTGAGCTCACGTTATCATTGCACTTCAGCTCACTAAAGTGTTTATTATTTGTTTGCTTCAAACAATTTGTATTCATAATAGTTAAACAAGAGTACAACATGCATTTGAATATGAAATATGTTTACTTACTGCACTGTATGTTGGTTTATATATTTATATATAAACATTTTTAAAATAACAGTTTTATTACGTTTGGGTAAATGCGCTACGTTGCCCTCTGAATGTCAACAAAATATTGTTTTCCATGTCCATCATCCCTGATCAACACCATCATGAGCGTCTGATCAGCTGTTTTTTTGCGTACATGTAGTAAAGGAAGTTTTACGAAGTGAGATCAATCGCAGCGAGCCGAGGGAAGTGGGAGGAACCGTGTAAGCATTTTTCACATGGTGTGCACGTGTGGGCGATCACCGGCTCACTGCTGAAACCGCTCCTGCTCTTTGATGTCGATGAGCCAGGTTACATAAGTGAACAGCTGAAGTGTGAGTGTGTGTGTGTGTGTGTGTGTGCGTGCGTGTGTGAGTGTGTGTGTGTGTGTGTGTGTGTGTGTGTGTGTGTGTGTGTGTGTGTGTGTGTGTGTGTGTGTGTGTGTTGCCTTTGTGCAGGGAGAACAGCTGGAGGGAAGCTGATGGTGCACAGCTGAATATGGTAAATCTAAAAGAAAAGGAAAAAAACTGCACAGAGGTGCATGTCAATGAGACACAGTACTGCCCAGGGGGGTTGTCAGGTTTAGTGTGTGTGTGTGTGTGTGTGTGTGTGTGTGTGTGTGTGTGTCACACAATATTAACAATGTTGACAGTTGGCCTCTGGTATGGCAGCAGCAGCAAGTGTCGTAGTCTGTATCGTGCATAGTGACCTGCCGGGACAAGTTCAGCACACCTACAGTTGTTACAAAGACAGATTACAGATATTTCTGGTTTAACAACGCTATAAATACTAAAGTTGTCCTTTTTCTGACTCATCGGTGACGTTAAAACAAGAATAGATTCATAATTGAAGTGTAAAGTGGATTTTCCTTTTAGGTTTATATTTGCCTAATGAAAAACGTGAACAAGAAGTATAAAGAGGCATAGTTAATTTATTTACACAACTTTACGTCACTTTGAGCTACCTTTTACAGAAATTACAAGTTACAGATATATTAACAAGAGCATTGGTACATCTAACCATTAGAAAACTCTAAGGACTCAAATATCTCTATTTTTGTAGGGATGCACGATAGTTATCTGGCCGATAGTTATCGGGCCGATATCAGGAAATTATGACGTCATACTTATCGGGCCGAT
>JAUBOC010000078.1:4099889-4118792 GCA_032275365.1 Anablepsoides cearensis | reverse complement strand
GAGAAATTATTCTTAGTTTCTTAAAAAACTAATGTATCCAACAACACTTTGTTAAACACAGTTTAAACCCTTTGAAACTTGAGACAGTTTGTTTCAACAATAAACTCCAATTTACAAGTTTGCCCTTAATGTTTATAATTTAACCAACACACCAAGTTAGAATTAGTTTCTACTGTTTGCAGTCTCTGCTTATGGGTACAACAGATGGATTCTGGAAGCAGAGTAGTTAAAGCAAAATGCAGTATCTGAGTGCAGAGGGGGGTGGAAGACTCAAAGTTGCAAACAAAATGGTGCAATATTCGTCATGAAACAGACAATAAGTGCGGACTTTGGCAGTTTGGATGGAGCTTTCAGAGGTCCGTAGTCTGTCATATACCAGAGAGTTGGAGAGGCCCGTTTTGTTTGATAAGAAATAAAAACTCTTGTTTTTGGTAATTGCAGAGATTAAAAGATGTGGTCAGGTGTGCTCAATGAGACCAGACAAGCTGCTCCTTGTAAGCATAAATGTGTGTGTCTGAAATAATGTTTCCCACCAGAGCGTGCACCAAAAAGGTAGAAAGATGTTTAAAATTAAAGGTAGCATTATGCACAACAATTAAATTTTTTTAAACTGTTTTCTAAGACCCAAAATGGGGCGTGGCATTATACTCATAATACGTGCAGAAATCCGGTTCTTCCTGTAGCTCTGCACCCCGGTTCTTGCTTTTAAACCAGTCCTGTGTGATCATATGTGAACAACCTCAGTGCAGATTGTTGGCTTTACCAACTGTTTGTTTTTGGGGGTTTCTGACTCCGCAGGTCAAGCCGCGCCTCAGGCCGCACCGGCCGCTGCGGCACCGGCCGCCCAGCCCGGAGGCCAGCCGGACTACAGCGCCGCCTGGGCCGAGTACTACCGGCAGCAGGCTGCGTACTACGGCACGGCCAACCCACAGGCCATGGGCGGAGCGCCACAAGCCCCTCAGGTACACCCCCCTCATTAAGAATCTGCTGTGTTTAGTTATTTTGTACCGTAACCCCCCCTCCTTCCTCCCTCAGGGTTTTTACAGGGCTCCAGTGACGACGGCAGCCGCAAAAACCTAACCAAACTTCTTTTCTTCCCCCCTTTTTTTTAGCTTTTTATTTTGGGAAGCTGAGTCCACTGTTTCTGCTGTTAACATGCAATGTATCTTCTATGTATTTCCTCTGCACAGGGCCAGTAATGTGAAGCGGACATAAAGTAAATGCTACATTGTCGAAACAAAACCCTTTGTTAAATGTTTGGATGCAGACGCCTTGATGAAGATCTTAAATTTCCTTGGTTTGAAAGTGTTTCACATAGATGGCAGATTACCCGGCGAACACGTCCTCTTTGATTTATTTCTTCTGTTATTTCTTTTTGTTTTTCTTGTTTTTTGTTTTGTTTTTTTTTTCTTGTAAATGCTATGTTTTTAGTGAGGTAATATACATATGGTCATTCCAGCCCTGTATCTACATTAAATGTGGTTAGAACTCATGTTTAATAATAATAAACTGTAGACATTACCATGTAAATCATCTCAGTTTTAAAAATGCTATTGCCTGTTGTGTTTTTGCAATAAAACAAACTGAAACCTCCTGTGTTGGTAAGTTGGGGTGGTCCGAACCAAAATCAAAAGGGGGTTGAAACGGATGTTTTGTTTTACCTGTTTTTGGGGGAGGAGCTTGGGGGAAAGTAGCGTGGAAGTTGTGCTGTCCTGTCTCTCTTCAAGCGTTTATAAGGCTGGTAGAAACCTGGTGCGCGCTGTGATCCAAAACGGTTCCTGTTTCTCCCTGACGTTGCTGATTGTAGCAGTAGACACATGTTTTTGGTATCATGCATTAACTGCGTTGATGTGGCTCTCTTCTGTTTGTTTTTTTTTTATAATATTTGCCCTGGTCATTGTTGAGCTAGTATGCACTGTGTTCTGATTTATTTTTGCCTTGATAGTCACTTCCTCCTCCACAGGCAAGTGTAGGAAAAAAAAAAAAGGCGGTAAGCAGGTATTTTTGACGTACCTCAGAAAATGTGGTTTCAAGAAATGTTGCATATTTTTTTAGTGTTATATATATTTTTTTGTGCTGTTCTTCTTCCAGGACAGTCAGGTAAATTGATAAAAACTGTATTGAAACGATTGCCTTTGTCCAAGCTGTGTATAGATATAAAATGTTTTTTTAATATAAAAACATCGCAAAAAGTCATTTTTGCTGTGCCCATTCTGTTAGTGTTTATCCCGTATAAAAACGTAGATGTCGGGGGTGGCTAAGCAGCCTCTTCATCCATCAGTTGAGCCCTCCTGTAATGTAAGTACAAGAAAACACGCCTTTTTTGATGCTTATAAACTGCAAACATGTAGTATTTTGTCAAATTGCCAATTTCCCCCTTGCCTTTTTTTATTTTTAATTCTTGGGTAAGTATGAAATGTTCTGAGGAGAGGCGCTGAGATGAATTCTTGTACCACATGTTTCTGAGACTTTCACAGTTTGATGTAGATTGTTGGTAGCTGCAGGTTTGAATGTTTGTACTCTTACACTGCTGGTTGAACTGTTTCTTTTAGGGGTCTGGTTCTGAATATCTTCACTGTTAGCTCATGTTTATATAAAAAAGTTATTGCATAACTCCCGGTTTAGCATGCCTAGGCTGTTATTATTGCTCTTTACATGTCCCATATAAGCATGTGGAATGATAGTTGATATATTTTTTTCTGATGGGGGGGAAAAGTGACAGGGACATGATCAGAAACGATATTTGACTGCATTGTTCACTGATGGCAAACAGTACGATATATATATATATCTGATCTTTGCAGTGTCATCCCAGACCTTGCACCTTAGGTTCTGCTGCAATAACACAGGTAAGCGAAACCTAAGGAAACGAGTGTTTTTACTGTTCAGTGATATGACTTATCTACATGCTTACCTGTGTTAACGTGCCTCAATGCATTTATGCTTTGTAGTAAAGAAATGTCCAGGGTTTTCACTCATGAGCAGCCCTTCAGTATGATTTCTCTGATTAATGAAATGCATGACGAGCTGTACTTTCCTTAAAGTGACTCAAAAAGTTGCATAAATGTAAATGTCATACTGTGCGTACTTTTTGACAAAGGCTCCTGTGGTAAGTCTCGTGCTTTTAGGTTGACACTGATGAAATGAAATGCATGCTATGCAAAACCTGTTGCCAGAAGTTAGCAATGTGCTCAAATGTTAGGTGGAGAATAAAGTAAAAGTACATAATGTGGTGAAATCCTGATATATTCTGTTGCTGTGGTGTGATTCTGCCCTCCAATGCGGTGCAGATCTGCTTATTGAAACGCTGCTGCCTTCTCGCTCACAGTGTTGGAGGACGCTGCAGGCTTAGGTGGTAAAATCAGGCCCGTGTCGTAGTTTGTCCCCCCCTCTCTCCTCCCCCCTCCCTCCACACACACACAAAAAGGAGGAATCCTTTGAGTCTGTCCCACTGCTGAACGTAGACCGTTCAAGAGCTCCACCGATTTAAGGTAAAGCAGCAATGAAATTAAAATTCTGTGATTGCAAAGTGATGCCATAGTGTTTAGAGCTGTCTGGTTTCTGAATGCCTGTTTGTGTTTAAAACGTGTTTATTTTTTAGTAGTTGGATGAGAGCAGGAAGTAAAGGAGGTTGTCAGTTTAAAAAAAATCACTTTTCTCTGTAGTGACAAAAAGGTTCATTTGTTTGAGATGCACAGGGTGTAGAGAACAGGAGCATATCTTTTAAGTAAACAAGGTTTCGTTTGCTGTATATCCACTCTGGTTTTTTTGTTTTCCTGAATTGATTTCTCACTATTGAAATGTTGCCATGTTCATCAATAAAGGTTGTTACCAATCTGACTGGTCTCAGGAGTATTTTGTTGCGCAGAAAAGGGAAATAAAAACAAAACGGTCTTGAGTTTTTACATGTTTATTCGCACACAAAATGGTCACTTTCCTTGTGAGTCTTCAAACAGCACCTGTCAAGTTTCTGTAATTGCTTTAACAATTAGGCAAATTGCTCTAAAATCCTTCACGTTTACCCTCACAGCTCTGTTAGTAATTATGTTTAATTCTAAGCATTTTCACAAACGCTTCTTGGATCAACTTAAAACCCTAAATTATCAAACTTCTCTTCAGACTTCACGTTTAATTGGTAAGTTGATGGCTTTTCATCAGGAGGGCCGTTACTTTAAACGTTTCCTCTTAACACTCAAACCAAAAAAGGGAAAAAAAAAACATTTTTCTGTAATTCACTTGTGCATTTTCTCTACATGGCAGTGAAATGAACATGTTTTAAAACATTTAGACAAGGATATTTGCTTCAATAAGGCTCTTTGTGCTGCAGGACGAGTAAATCTTAGCTTAATGTGCTGAGTTTTAAGTCTTATTGCAACACTGAAGCTCATTTTCCTTTTTTCTTCCTGTGCGTATACATCTATGCTGCATTTAGTATGATGTGAACACTTAAAGCCTACTTTATGATTGAAGCTTCAGGCAGGAGCAGGAACTAACCCTGCATTCTTAGCTTTACGACAAAATAAATAAATACCTTCTTTTTAGTGTCAAACTCCCTTCAACTGCAGTAAATCTGCCCTAAATTACAAAGCAAAACATCTAACCTGCAGGTTTTAAGTTACAAATATTATTGCTGAGAGAATTCACTACTATGGCACTGTGGAAGTGGGCGGGGCCTCTGAAGCCAGGCATTTGTGCAGGTTGCCTGAATCCACAAAGCACAACATGACGCGTGGATTTGATGCGTTTTTTAAGTTTTTTTTTTTCTTTGGTCCAACAGTTGGTGAGGCGCTCATCTTCTCACTGAACCTGCGCCTCCAGCAGGGCGCCGGGCAGCAGCTGCAACTGCCCCGCGCTGCAGCCGCCCGGAGGCCGGGGGGAGTCGGCTCCCAGGTAGGCCAGCAGCAGCTCGGAGCGTCGGTGCAGCAGGCGGAGCACGTCCTCCGCCAGACTCTCCACCGACGTGTAGCGCACCTTGTCCAGGTCGAAGATGTCCTTCAGGAAATGGACCACCTGGTCCTGCAAGGAGATTTAAGTGAAAACGGGAAAATAAACAACATCTATTGAGTTTAATGAGCTTTTATCGGGTTTCTGACCTTGAAGAAGCAGCAGAAGTCGTGCAGGGAGCTCTTTGGGCCCAGGAAGCCCCAGGCCAGGACGGGGCTGATCTGTTCGCAGACGGCGTAGAAGTGGGCGACGAAGCCGTCGGTCTCCTGGAGCGAAGCAACAAAAAAGTTTTTAATTAGATTTTGTATAATAGTCCTGTTATTAGACATTAATTTAACTTTCATTACCTTCATGTGTTGCCTCTTCTGCTTCAGTACCGACCAGCAGCTGGATGCCACGGCCTGTGAAACAAAGCAGGCGATGATGCGTAAATATGTGAAATATTAAAAATTCTAGCCTCGCAGCTCGACTCACCGTCTCCTTGAAGGAGCTGTTGAGCCAGCGGTTGTTGATGACGTTCTGGATGGAGATGGGAGGATTCTCCAAATCCTCGAAGGAGTCCATCAGGATAAAGTCCAGAACAACGTCGTAGAAGTTCAGATGCCTAACCTGGACCAACCACATTTATTTTTTTATTTAAAAACAAAACTCCTGATTCAGCTTTTCAAAATAAAACATTTAATTCAAACTGACCCCTCTTGAAACCAGCTCCTTCTCTGTTTCCTCCCAGTGCTCTGCTTGCTCCAGGAAGGAAATCATATCCTCAAACACTTCCTCGAATCTCTTTGGACTCTAAATAACAAATAAAAGAAATAAATTTAAAAGAAAACAACTCATCGAATACGAATCATTTCACTCTATGGCGGATTCAAACTGACTTTGTGAGCTTTAACGATGATGGAAGACAGAATTTTCTTTCCCGTGTCGGCCAGAAACATCCTGGTTGCCCTGTCCCGCAAAAGGAGCTGCGGATGAAACGGTGTAACGTCACAGATCGTTACAATAAATTTATTAAACTGCAGATGGAGTAAAACTACCTGACAAGCCTGACGAACACAGTGCAGCTTAGCCAGGAAGTCCGTGTCGCTGAAACACCCCAGAATCTCCGTCCTGAAAACCAAAATCATTACAGATGAGCTGCTTTAAACCGAACCAAACCAAACCAGCCTCGATAACGTGGAGCTTCTTTACCGAAGCACCCTGCAGGAGACGCTTCCGTCTTCAGCCATCTGCAGCGCCTCCTCGTACAGCGGGTGATGTCCCAGAGCGAAGGTGCTCCTCAGCTCTCTGTGCTCCGACAGCTGAGGCTGAGACAGAAACACAGACAAATAAAGTCTTTAAAGAACAAAAATATACACTAAAACCTGCTCAGGTGCTTTTATCACAACAATTTATACCTAAAAACATTTATACTTTCTCCATAAATGACTTAAACCTCACTTTGTTTTTATTTTCTGGATTTTCTTTTACAACTTTAATGATGCTTTAAACCCTAGAAAAGTTAAAAAGGATAAAATGTGAATTCTGTAGGTCAAACAGTGAAAACATCTCTTAACAGCCAGGTTGTTTTTGTACTGTTGGGTTAAAATAAAAAGGTTATGACTGATTAAAAGTGGGTAAAATATAAATTCATCAATGCATTCCTGGACGTTCTGAATTCTACATGTCGGACTGAGTGGTTGTGCATCGACTCAAGTGAACCAGATCACTTTAGTGAGTGACTGAACTTCACCTTCGCTTCTCAAACTTTTAGTAAATCCCCACAAAAGAGAATTCTCTTCTGTAATTCCTGAGTCCACTGTTATTTGAGAAAGATCCACTTCACTACAGCACTTTACGGGTCAGGAGTACCAGCAGAGACGGACACACAGGTCAAGCCCCCCGCAGAGACTTGATGAGTAAAGAGGATAAAATGAGTTCTGGTAAACGCGGGACGATCGCAGCTATTTGAGTCAAACTCCCGCTGCGACTCCGACGCAGATCCACCGTCTCAGACAGCTTCAGATAAGAAGATTTAAAGAGTCGCTGCTGAACCAAATCCTAACGTTGCTCCATCCTTTACATGCTGAAACACCGTTCAGGCCTTTTAAAATCACATTTATCAAACTTTTACTCAACAAAATAAACCAAATTTTTAGCTAAAGTATTATTTATTTTTTATTGCCATGATCTTTTCAAAATAAAAGCCTGTAAACTGAAGTTTTAGAGCTTCTCTTGCCTCAGCGGCCGACACGAACGAGTCAGTGGAAGCGATGCTGATGCTGTCCCTCAGACAGACGTCGTCCAAATCCTCTCTGGCCAAAAAGTCGGCAATTTCATCTGTGAAGAGATAAAAACAGTAAAAATTATCGTAGAGTCTGCAAAACGTGAATACAGTTTCAAAACACAAACTGTTCAACAGAAATTGAAAGGTTTTGCATTAATCCAGCTGCTACAGTCTGGTTTACAGGCCACCCAGTGTTACATAACCCTGTATGACTCACCCTGGCTGCTGCTGCTGCGGGATGAAGGCTCAGACGTCCCCAACACGCCCTCGAACTCCTCCTGCAGGCGATAGGCTCTCTGCAGCAGAGACTTCAGCCTGTGGATGAACTCCACGCTGATCACGTCCTGAACAGGAGCAGAAGGTTTTACTACACAACCGTCTGGTCTCTAAACAAACATCACGAGGCATCAAGTCTCTCACATCCATGTTCTGCTCAGCGATGGCGTCTCCGGCTCCCGTTTTGACCGAGGCGCAGCTGGCGTCGTCCTCGGCCTGCCGGCTCCTGGAGGTCAGCGCCTCCTCCCAGTGCTGCAGAGCCTCCTCGAACAAATCCATGCCTGAAAGGAAAATGCTGCGTTACCTCAAACGGAACAGTTTCTTAACGGCGGCAGCGGGGAGCCCGTTTCTTTACCCATCAGGTAGAGGTTTTCAGGCGTGGCGAGGGATAAGTTGATCACGCTGGAGACGTCGGCGTCGCCCACTCCGTCCCAGCAGGCGGACTCGTCTGCACAGGTGCTGCTGCTGGACGAGTTCACGCTTTTTACCTGCGAAAAGCAGAAACAAACAATCTATCTTTAGAGTACGATCATCTAATCACATCATTCAGAAAAAATGATTCTAATGAGGAGCATAAACTGTGATCAAATAACTGCTTATATCTGATTAAATAACATCTCTGCTTTCTGTCGCTGCAGATAAATTGATTAAAACCACGGCGGCTCTGACTCACCGAGACCAGGCTGGCCAGAGACCCGGACAGTTTCCTGTAATCTCTCGTGGTGAGAACCAGCCCTGACCCAGCGGAGCAGGCATTTAGAGAGTTGAGGGAAATACTGATGTTTTGGCTGGTGTTATCTGCAGAAATAAACGTTAAATATAAAGACGAGAACACAGAAACAAATAAAAACACAGATTTGATTTAAAACTTAAAGAACAGTGAGCTGGCATACAAAAGAAAAAAAGATAATCCATCACAGATTCATGAGTTCTCACCATTTTCTGCAGAGGCCTGGGCGTAAACCTCAAAGCCAGCCTGCTCCCACGGCGGCAGCTGGCCCTTCTTTCTGCCCTTCCTCCTCTGGAAGCGACGAGCGAGGAGGAGGAGCGAGATGGTGCCGAAGGCGGTGGCAGCCACCAGTTTCTTGGTGCTGGCGCTCACCTGGAGGAGAGAAATCCAGGAAAAGTTAAAGACATAATACCAACGTAGATTAAAAGAAAAATAATTATCAAATAATTGTTAATTACTGCAGTAAAACGGCAAATCATCAGTAGAAACATTAATACAAGCCAGGAGATGAAAACATCCTGATGTCTGATTTTTTACAGATTTCCCACAGTGGTGCCTGATGGAGCACGGTGACATTAAAGTTCTGTTTCAGGGCGATACACGAAGCTAGAATTGGTAATAATAAACTGATTTAATGACGACAGGGCAGCTCTGCAGAGCTTCATCTATAACTGCTGCTGCCAGACGTTCAGCATCATCATCATCATCATCAGACCAGATCCATGACTCACATCAAACACACTCATGGCCTTTATGGAAACACAGCTACATGAGGGTAAACTGATGGAAAACATCTACAGAGAAAAGCAAAACTGAAACATGTTTATGGAAAACACCCGAAATTCTTATGAGAACTCCTTCCATAATAGTTTTTGTTTTACTCTTGGTGATTTTCAAGACTTAAATTTACACAAAGTCCTGCCAAGTAAAAACAACCTTAGAGTCAGTAGTTTTAATTTGCACAACTGTTTTCAATTAGGGATGCAAACTATAACGATTAATTGTCCAATAATGGTTTATTAGATTCAAATTCCTTCCATTTGATTAATTGAAAACATCTGTTTAAACCTTATTTCAGTGTAGTTTGGACTTCGTTGAGCAGAGGGCGCCACTGCTCTCAGCCTGGCCTTACGCTACCCCAGTCCTGTTGAGCTTAGCATAGAGCCGCCTCGATGTGGGTGGGCAGCGTCGTAATTAAACAAGTTATCTTATTTAGTTTTATTTGCGACGCAACAGTAATAATGGACTAAACCAAACTCGAAGGAAAAGTACCAAACAAAGGCTGTATCAGACCATCAAGCAGTATGACGCTTAAAACAAGAGAGCAGGATGACAGAATGGTAAGCTAACTGTGGCTAACGTTAGCTTCTTCTTGTTGAGTTTAACTCCAGCGAAAGAAAATTAAAAAGTTAGTCGCTACAAATAATTAACTTGAAGTTAATCTCATCTGCGTTATGTAACCCAGCCAGTAAACCAATCTAATGAACAGTAAGGGACGTCAGATCGTGCCGTGCAGCCCAGCTAAGATAGAACCACAGGGAATGTAAACAAACAAACAATTGCCAGTACTCATTCGTATCTCACGTCTTTCAGAGATATTTTATTGTTTCTAGCTTGTTTTTTTTTTTTGAGTTAATCTTTATGATAAAATTCATTCAGTCAGTGTTTACTCACACAGCTGGCACAATGAATTGTTAAAATAATACTGTACTTTTTTTTAATTGATTGATTGATTCAAGAAAATGTCAGGTTTTTAAGAAAATGGCTACTTATCAATTAATCGTTAGTCGATCGATAAGATCAATCAACTTCAGGTTAATTCATTAATCGATAACTTGCATCCCTATTTTCAATGAAATCTGCAAGTCAAGCAAAGTTTTAGACACCTTGTTCTGATTTACAGTAAAACATTTCTGCACCTCAAGTAACAAAAACGTTGCTAAGAAATCCACAGGACAGTAGAGCCGTGCTTTATCTTTCACTAATACATCATCACAACGTGCATAACACTAAAAATGAAGTTCTCCCCATATTGAGGATAAACTTGGGTTCACTTAAGGACTGCCGGTTCTAGCAAGGTGGGTTACAATAACAAAAAAGCTCAAACTACAGAAGCTCAACGTGCCCCCCCCCCCCCTCAAAAAAAATAGCTCCCTGTGAGAACGCCAAGTAAACAGAATGCTTTCGGACGCTCACTCACCTGCGCCAGCGAGCTGCAGACGACGAGTGGAAGGTCAACCATGCGAAGGGCAGCGGCTTTAACAGACAGCTGGGAGCTTGGGAGGTTCTCATGTGTCATTGTGGAACTCTATCCATGACTTGTCAACAGTACCCTCCTCATCGTCGTTTTGCTGGCGCTGAAGAGGGGTGAGAGGAGGTAAGATTTAGCACCACTGAGGCTCAGGAGGGGGGGGGGATATGAGGACACGGTTACATAAAGCTGTACAAAGGTGGCTTTCAGTTTTAGATAAAAAAGAAAAAGGAAATCCCAATTAGTGCTTTTGTGTCTTGCAATACTCATCTGAGGAATGCAAATTACAATTCATCTGAGCATACAGCTTTTTTTGCACAAAATAAGTATATCTTCCTAATATCATGGTTCTGTTGTCTTTAAAACATTAACTAATCTGAAATTAATCTAGAACTTCTTGTCTGGTTCACGTGAATGAAATCCTTTAATATCTGTTTTTTATTAATTTTATTTAGATATTTGAAATAGATAAAACCACCTATAAACTTTTGGCAATTAGGGTGTGTTGATTGATTTCATTGCATTTTAAATGACTTTTTACAGCATGATGGTACATAAGACTTGGGAAAAAACCTGAAAATAAATTTCATGATACAAAAATTCAAGTTTTAAGCTATTCTTCAATATAAAATATAAGAATATATCGATATAATAAAATATAAGGCTGTTATCCTCCTCATAAGTGTTTTTCTTGTTTTGTTTACGCACAAGTCGTTTCAAATGATCTCTCGTTTAATGACAAACTTGCTTTATCAAAGCATATATAATTTTCTAAGCCATTCTTGTGACCTGAGAAACAGAAACTGCCTCACCAGCCTGCCGGATAATAATCACTGCAGCACATGGTTGAGAAACACTGAGCTCTCGTCGGCCTGCCTGAACGCGGCTAACTTATTTAGCATTAATTAGCTAAAAATAAACAACCTCGACAGTTTTTTACTTGCTTGTTTCCTGACTCAATGTCTACGATAACAGTAGAAGACGTTTTTACCCATTGTTTTTGAGATTTCCTTCGTTAACGCAGCACCCACAGTTTCCTCCAGCCCGCCGGTTGACCTCAGTGACAAATGAAGGACTCGCTCTGCTCGAGACAGACAGCACGCGCTCATCCGGCTTATTTCAAAATAAAAGCGCAGACCGGGTTATTGTGTTTGTAGAGTTTTGGCGCCGCCCAGTGGTTTTGTTAGGCATTACAGCCTAGCATAGACTCAAGTTTGGCCTCTAACAATTATTTATATCACAGCCCCATGAATTTAGAAAGTGTCTCGATCTGTGGCTGGGTCCAATTGAGCACGTAGCCCAGTTGGGCCACGTCCTTCTCAGACCGGGTAGGCTGCTAGACCGCCTCATTTCACAGCAGTTTTAAGCAGCCTACAGCTGGATGTGGCCCTACATGCTCACAAGGACCCAGCCATAGACACTAGTCACTCTGTTGTCGTCAGGTTGGTCGGTCAGTCAGTCATTTTTGTCAGTCAGTCATTTGTCAAGTGGAAGAGGTGGTCTCTCAACCTGAAGTTGTATCAGTGCACATAATTAATACATTTTTCAGTGCGTTAGTGCTTTAGAATTAGGGGACCTAAATATTTGAGTTAGTCTTTTAGGGCTAGTGGAACTAATTTTGAGATTAGTATAAATGTTAAAAAGTTGAAAAGCACAAGGTGGAGCTGGTTCAAAGCCTCCTCACTTCAATATTAATACAAAATATAAGAATAAAATATATATAAGTCAAGAAGACCAAACCAGTATTTATTAATATTCATTTGACTAAATTGTGCTGCAATCACTTCTGCAGTTTACAGTAATAGCAGCTTTATACATGACATTTACTAAATTCAGAGTATTTTGATTTTATTGTTTTTCTTTATTGTTGTTGGTGGGGCTTTCTGAGAAATTGCAAATAAAACCTGATGTTTACAACCAAACATTTGGTCGTAGCAACATTTATAATATAAATCTTTAAAGCAGCACGGTGGCTTAGTTGGTAGAGCTGATGCCTCTCAGCAAGAAGGTCACCGGTTCAAATCCGGTGTGGCCCGGGGACCTTTCTGGGTAAAGTTTGCATGTTCTCTCCGTGCATGCGTGGGTTCTCTCTGGGAACTCTGGCTTCCTCCCACAGACTAAAAACATGACTGTGAGGTTAATTGATAACTCTAAATTGTCCCTAGGTGTGAGTTAGTGTTTTAGGGCTAGTGGAACTAAGTTTTACATTAGTCTGGCCCACCACTGGCAATTTTAATGTGGTTTTATTTTGAAATCCCACATCAGATCTTGCTGAAAATGGGTGGTGTCAAGAGGAGGAGGTGGTCTCACAATCTGAAGTGGAATCAGTGCACCGAATCAGATAGTTTCTGAAATAAAGCACATTAAAGTGTCAAGAAAACTGACTACATTTGAACTTTTAAAGTGGTTTTATTTTGAAATCCCACATCAGTTGGTGTCAAATTGAGGAGGTGGTTTTCTTTATTCTTTATTTAAATAAACACATTTACATTACACTCAGTCACTTCGGAGCACTCATACCTCACACAGTCGATCAGCTGTTTCGACTGGTTGTCAGGCGTCGGCACGACCCCTGATTCTGCGGGGTTTATGTTAAACCGGAAAAGGGGCGGAGCCACGTCGTAACGTTAGCAACCACGCTGAGAGACGGAGCGCTTTCGTTCCTGAAGGAAGGCTCGTCTTCCGAATATATATACCTGAATGCAGATGTATATGTGAGACGACAGAAACACTCGGATCTTCGTGAGAAGCAGCGCGTCTTTATTAACGAGCCGGTAAGTCTGGTTTTATTTAATTATTTTTTTCGTGGGGATGCTGCTGCTGCTGACTCTTGCGTTGTCACTGATCATCAGTAACCTTAGCTGGCTATCTGTTAGCATGTTAGCAAGATGGTTATCAGTACGGAACAGTCGCGCCGAGATATTCCAGTTTGTGGCGTAGCTAAATACAACCCTGTTGTGTGATTTTAGTAGTTAGTGTCAGGGCTAACTCACAACAACAATGAATTCATTGAGTGGTTAGCGGTAGCAGGCTAGCAGGCTAATGCTAGCAGCGACAGATCGCCTGTGTGTCGCCTGTCTTCGGGTTTTGACAGCTCACTCCGAGTCCTGCAGGCCGAAGCCTCAAACACTTCTGCAATCAAACTATCCAAACCAGCAATAACTCGCTTCCTCTTTGGAACGTATGGCGAACATTTCTGTTTTTAATGTTAAAATCAGACATTTAGCAACTATCTGCCACTCCAGGTAACGAGTTTTTCCACATTTTTGCACAATGAATCGAGTTAACCGGTTCTTTATTGTTATTTTTTAAACGGATAGTTTAAGGTTTTTAGGTCGATCATATGTGGCTTTAAAGTCTTAATTATAAATGTTGCTAAGACCAAATGTTTGATTGTAAACATCAGGTTTTATTAGCAATTTCTCAGAAAGCCCCACCCACAGTAATAAAGAAAAACAATAAAATCTAAATACTCTGAATCTAGTGAATGTCATGTAAGCTGCTATTAATCTGCAGAAGTGATTGCAGCACAATTTAGTCAAATGAATATTAATAAATACTGGTTTGGTCTTCTTGATTTATATATATTTTATTCTTATATTTTGTATTAATATTTAGGTGAGGAGGCTTTGAACCAGCTCCACCTTGTGCTTTTTAAAATTTTAACATTTAGAAATGTTAAAATGAAGAGCTAATGGAAGAAGAAGTGAGGAAAATCAAAGTTCTGGTACATAAATCTGTCTTTTTTATATCTCTTGGACAGTTTTATCGCTTCTTGGTAAAGATAATGTTTTCATTGTGTTTGTTGGCTATTATGTAGTCAAATTTACAGATAATGAGCTAAAATTTGATGTGAAGCTGAAAGGAAGCCCCAACACATATTCTATGAATGCGTTATTGCATGATTGTTATATAGAACTTAAAGGGCCTGTGACATGCTTATCCTTCAAATACAAAAAGTCAAAGAAAACATCTTTTATATTTAAGAAAACTAGCATAATACACATGATTTTACCAATTTTTGTCTCATATTGGGCATATTTTCTCTCGAATTTGGCTCAGCAAAGTGAAACTGGAAGTGACATCAAAGGGGAACTCTAAGAAAAGAAACTCTCTAGTCTTTGTTTATTGAAACAATCTTATTTGAACTCTTCTTCAACTTTGATAGTGACTTAAAATCTAAAGAAACATCAGATTCTTCTCTACAGTTTGTTAATATTCTAGCAACGCTCTGTTTACATGCAGACATTCCCCTTTGACATCACTTCCTGTTTCTTCACATGCAAATATCTCAACAACTGTTCATCTCAACGGCATGAAATCTGTTTTTGCAATATTTTTTTAATGTTCTCTTTCCAAAAATGCATTCATGTTTATTACAAAAATTTGATGACACATGCACTTTAAGGTTTGGCTAAAATAGTTATAGCTTTATTTCTTCTCATTATGTAATGAAAGGCGGCGGGCGACATGCACACTAGCAGAATAATTATTATTTGCACAGCTCTGTCTGTGATTTTTATTATTTCTGCTTCATGTTTCGAGGTTGTCTAGGATAAACCCTTGTTATTCCCTTTTTGTTTAACTACTCTGCTGGATTTAGCAGTTCCATTTAACCTCCACTAATGGGAGTTGTGTGAGAGCATGGATTGGTGCTCCAATTTGTGTTTACTGCCGGGGCGTCATTCATTTTCATATGAGGTAGCCTAACAGCTGCTGACAGTGATCAGGAACTAAAGTATTTACATATCACAGCTCCACCGTTTCTGTCTCTGCACCACAGCTTGTGTCATTTGAATGTCTCAAAACCAGAATAAAAAGTTAGTCCAGGTGTCTGATTTCAGGTTACGTTGGTAAAATGCACACATTTAGATGTAGCAACATGCAGACACCGTTTCTGAGTTATCCTGTCTGCTGATTTATTGCTTTGCAAACAGAAAAAACGTATCGTGTGCGGTGACGACTCAGGTAACAGAAACCTGACTGTTCTTCTTGTCCTCGCTGTTTTTTCTTTCCTCCTCTTCTCTCTGGTGTCGGATGGTGGATTATTAATATTCATTTTAAACAAAAACAGAGTTTAAACTCAGGAGGTCATTTAATTCCATATATTGCATTAATTTGTCTTTGTCTCTTTGTGTCTTTAGACGGGACATTGAGCGATGTCGCCTGCGCCCAGCGGTGACTGCCCCCACCTGGACTGCGTGGGGGAGATCACTAAGGAGGAACTTATTCAGAAATCCCATGTAAGAAACTTTTCACTGAGGTTTAACTCATTTATTTATGTATCTTTACTAATTCTTAATACCATTATGACTTTTTATTTTTGTAACTTTTATATTTTTCAAATTATTTAACTTTATTGACAAATACTTCTTCAGTTCTTTCAAAAACGTGAGCATATTTGCTCCATTTTTGTCTTCTTCTGCTAGCTTTGAAGCTTTTAGCCAGAGTTTTTCTATATTTGCTTGTAGGTACTGTTCTGCTACCTTTAGCTTTTAGCTGGCATTTTACTATGTTACTATGTTTAATTTAGCTAGCCTTTTTTATCACTTTCAGCTAATGTTTCTCTTTGCTGCTCTTTTGTTTTTAGCTAGCATTTTGCTACTTTCAGCTTATAAATATCCTTTCTACTTTTAGCTGTTAGCCAGCATTTTCCTACTTTAAGCCTGTCGTTAGCTTTTTGATATGTTCAACTATCTTTTATATTTTCAGCTATTTGCTAGTGTTCTGCTGATTTTAGCTAGCCCTTTGCTACTTTTGGCTTTTAGCCAAAGACTGTTTTTTTAACTGTTAGTTGGTCTTTTTTTTACTTGCAGCTAACCTTTTTCTACTAGTTTTTAGCTAGTTTATTGCTACATTTAGGTAATGTTTTGCTGATTTTAAATGTAGCCAGCATTTTGCTTTTATCAGCTATCATTTTGTTGCTTTTAGCTTTTTAGCTAGTATTCTGCTTCTTTTAGCCTTAACAACTCAGGTAAAGTTTTTTTCTGCAAAGTCATTCAGCACTCGATAGAGAATTCATTTTTTTTAGTTCTTTATCTTTTGTTTCTTCTCGTCTTTTCAGGGCCAGTGCCAGGACTGTAAAGTCAGGGGTCCGAATCTGTGGGCATGTTTGGAAGTGAGACAGCACATTTATGAAAAAATGTGAACCACTACCTCATAAAACCTTTTGTGTTAACTTCCTGATTGTTTCCCCCCGTGCAGAACGGTTGCGCCTACGTGGGTTGTGGAGAATCTCATGCTGACCACAGCACCGTCCACTCTCAGGTGAGCCATGTCAGAGCCGTCAGGAGGGAGGGATTCAGTGGAAAATGAGACATGAAGGGAACAGAACTGAGAGGGAGGATTCCTCCACTGTGATGTTCAGCTGGAAACAGATGAAAAGATCAAACATAAGTAGAGAGGAGGCACAGATGGAAATCCCAGACATGAAAAACCGCATCAGAATCCCGAGAGCCATTTCTCGCAATAAAACCACCTCCCCTAGCCTTCGTGCTGCATTTATTTTTAACATGTCCTCTCTGTGATCACAGCGTGCACGTGCATCTTCAGGCTTTTTGAAGTGCAACGTGCTTTGTTGGGGGGTGGGGGGGGGACAACAACTCTCGGTCGACTTTCTTCTCCTGCTTCTCCACGTTGGCCTCAGTTTCAGCAGCGGATCATCCATTATTAATTGCCATTCCTTCGGGAAGTGGGGGGAGATTCACGAACGCTGCCGGTTCCATGGTTACAGTCTCCATTCCTCGCTGCTCTGAAGTTTATTCAGCCTCTTGTGCTCTTGCTGTTGAGTAAGGCTTTTCTCCCAGAACATTTGGGCCAAATGGGTTGGGGAAGAGGAAAAAAAAAAAACGATGAAAACCCGTAATTTGTTCTGCCGAGTTGCATTTACATCCATGATTCAGGCTTTAGCTATACAGGGAGTGTTTACAGTTTCTGTTTTTTTTTTATTGGAAAGCATCTTCTGAAATGATGCCTTTGCTTAATTATTGCTGCCGAAGCCCTGAGGGAAGGAAACATTTGAATCTGATTCTCTTTGCCAGCAGCAACTGGATCAGACCTTTTTTTTATGTTTTAGTCCAGAATAATGAGGGTCAAGCTACACTGGGAGGAAAGAGTTTCAATCAGCTCCACTAAAATGTTTTATCTGCTTATTTTGATTTAAATAAGTGAGTCTGAGAAACCATCACAGAGGTCTTACTGCATAGTTTCCATTTCTAGCGTTTAAAGGTGGATTTTCAGTAAGATTGAGATTAACTGGGCTGGTTAAAGTAAAAGCTCTGCTCGGCACATTTCCCTTCATGAATGATTTAAACGGGGGGTGTGGGGGAGGTTTGGGCTTGTGTTCCGTCTGGTGTGATGCTTTTTTGCCAAATCCTGCCCTGCTCCCCCGTGTTAAAAGCTAATGCACACCCTGATGAATAATACAGAGTCAGCAGGTCAGCCTCACGTCAGGCTGTCGGACCGCCGGCGTCAGAGCGGCAGTGGGTCATCAGGACTCTGCCGCGCACCGATCTGCCTCCATGTTTAAACCCAAGTAACCTCAAGTAGCTCCATTTGAACACAGTTAACCCCGACGTGAGACTCCTAAATGTGGGACGCCTGCTTTTAGTGAATGTTCACCGAGCAAAGAACAGTTTCTGTGAACAAAACGTAAAATTATTAAAGGAAACGTGAAGATTTTTGACTGAGAGGAAACAGTCGGTTTATGCTTCAGTTGATCAAGCTGCAGAAATATTATTATTATAAATATTTCTATTAGCAAAATAATTTATTGTTTTCATATTAAACCCACAACGGTTTTTATTTCCACCTATTAGGACTATATGTCTGAATAATGTATCACAATATAAGCATTTCATAGTGTTTAGTTTAAACATGTTAACTTTATACTGATGTTTTAAGCAAAGAAGAGACTCTGTTCAGAATCTGCAGCGTTTGGAACTTTACCAACTTTACGTTGTTCTTTTTATATTTTGGTGCTGTTCTGAGGCCCGGTGGTGAATCATGAAGCTCATGCTGAGCCTGTTACTCAGCAGTTTATTTTGCTAGTTTACCACCTCGGTGAGCTGGGCTGTGAGAGGTCGAACAGTTAAAGCCTTTCCTCTGCCTACATCCCCCAGAATGCTGTGCGATTCTGGATCAGCTTTCAGTGACGTTATCAACATTATATTGGATGTATTTTCTGTTGATATTAATCATGTGTCTAATGATATATATATACACTCACCGGCCCCTTTATTAGGTACACCTGTCCAACTGCTCGTTAACACTTAATTTCTAATCAGCTAATCACATGGCGGCAACTCAGTGCATTTAGGCATGTAGACATGGTCAAGACAATCTCCTGCAGTTCAAACCAAGCATCAGTATGGGGAAGAAAGGTGATTTGAGTGCCTTTGAACGTGGCATGGTTGTTGGTGCCAGAAGGGCTGGTCT
>JAUBOC010000078.1:4023933-4037085 GCA_032275365.1 Anablepsoides cearensis | reverse complement strand
TCTGTCCGTCCATCCATCCATCCATCCATCCATCTTTGCATCCATCCATCCATCTTTGCATCCATCCATCCATCCATCCATCCATCCATCCATCCATCCATCCATCCATCTTTGCATTTGTCATCCATCCATCCATCATCCATTCATCCATCCTTCCATCCGTCCATCTATCTTTGCATCCATCCATCCACCCAACCATCCATCTTTGCATCCATCTTTGCATCTATCCATCCATCCATCCATCTTTGCATCCATTCATCTTTGCATTCGTCCATCCATCCATCCATCCGTCCGTCCATCCATCCATCCATCCATCCATCCATCTTTGCATCCATCCATCCATCCATCCATCTATCCATCCGTCCATCCAATCATCCATCCATCCATCTTTGCATCCATCCATCCATCTTTGCATCCATATTTGCATCCATCCATCCATCCATCCGATCATCCATCCATCCATCCATCACCTCTATGGTCCACATAGAATCAGTCAACTTTTCACTCATACATAATGTTAAAGCTAGTTATTCAGTTCATAATAATACTATGGTACGTAGATGGTAATATTATTTCACCTTGTTTGACCTCAAAGCTTACTCCTACATTATTAGATTGTAGGTTTGTCTCAGTTCTGTTTGTGTGTAGGGGCAGAAAGAAGTGATGAAATAATCGGACCAAATAAATTATGAGTTTTGTAGGGATGAGAGCATCATCCATATGGCTTTAGACTAAAAAATTTACCAATATTTCCCTTGAGGTCAAGCTGTTTCTTTAAACAACTCTAAATATATCACAGTATTTGTGCTGTTATTGTTTTTTATGAGCTGGAGCTTCACGTCCTAATCTGCTCTCAGCCCCGACAGCGCAGTCGCTGCGTCTCATCTGTCTCACCATTGTTTTCTTTTTTCACCCCCGAGCCACACAAACCACTCTTTAATAACCAGCTGTCACTTTATTCGATTGTACCTACCAGGACTGCTGCTCCGGCGCATCACCAGGCTGAGCGGTCTGCAGCTCCTGTCGACTCATCAGAGCTGTTTTTCTACGGCTGCATGGACGTGGTTACAAACACAACTAGATGCCTTTTATCTACATGTTTTTATCTCCACTGGACTGTCTGCTGTCCTTATTTAACCCCACAGCTCATTTACAAACTCCATCCCTTTTAGGAACAATTTTCTGTAGATAAATCAAACCGCAACAATAAAGGCAATCTAGTGAGCTAAATTGCTTTTGGAAGATTATTGGTCATGAAGCGTGATTAGTGGGATTAATTAGACGTCTTCCAGGCTTCTTGAATCAGGAAGGGAGTCAACTCACTCCTCAAATGTGCAAGTTAGGCATTAACTACATGTTTATTTTTATTGTTTACACCCTCAGAGGATGTAAAAAAAGTACCTTTAATCACATTTAATCTGACTTATGGTTTAAACAACTGGAGATGGCGATTAAACCCTCAGTAACAGCTATTCTGTGCACTTTATAAACGAAGCAGAACTGCCTAATTGCAGCGGTTATTATCTGGTGAGAATTGCCTCTAATATCTCACGATCCAACCACGTTCTGTATGATCCAGTTCATTGGTTCAGTTTCACACAGGGAGCTCTCCTTATGAGAATACAGGAAAAAGATTAGAGGACTGGAGCAGAGCAGGCGTCACAGGGAGGAATGCTATTATATTTTATTTTATTTTATTAAAAAATGCACAAGTTTATTTATTTTTTCCCTTTTTTCACTTCAGTAGAAAAAAGAACTAAATAATAGTTTCTTAATTTCTTCATTAGTGATTTGAAGAGGATAGAAGAAAGAGAAAAGGAAAAAGAAAATAAAAAAGATGAAGTATGATTAAAGATTGAAAGAGAGGTAGAAAAATATATCAAATATACATAAAGAGAACACAAGGCCACACACCCGACATCTGTCCGCTCACCTGAAAGTAAATAAATACAAGAAAACATAGCAATAACATACATAGAGAAAAAATGCACAAGTTTAGAAGTAAAAGATGTTACTGTGAGACATCTTAGACTCCCCTAAAATATTCCGTAACTTATTCCACAACAGCTCGTTCTTTTTCCACATTTAGTTTTAAATTATTGTTTCCAGCAACCCTTTTATTTTTATTATTTTTACAAAAAAAGTTAAATTAAAATAAATTACATTTTAGACTTAAATAATTGTATTCTTTCTTATCCATCCATCCATCCATCCATCCATCCATCCATCCATCCATTCATCCATCCATCCGCCCATTCTTCCATTTGTCCATCTGTCCATCCATCCATCCATACATCCATCATCCATCCATCCAACTTTCCATTCATCCATCATCCATTCATCCATCCATCCATCCACCCATTCGTCAATCTGTCCATCTATCCATCCATCTGTCCATCCGTCCATCCTTCCATTCGTCCATCCATTCGTTCGTTCGTTCGTTCGTCCATCCATTCGTTCGTTCGTCCATCCATCTATCCATCCATCCATCCATTTATCCATCTGTCCATCCATCCATCATTCATCCAACCATCCATAGTGCTCAAATAGTAAATTTTAGACTTGAATAATTGTATTCTTTCTCTTTCTTATCCATCCATCCATCCATCCATCCATCCATCCAACTTTCCATTCATTCATCCATCCATCCATCCATTCATCCATCCATCCATCCACCTATTCTTCCATTTGTCCATCTGTCCATCCATCCATCCATCCATACATCCATCATCCATCCATCCAACTTTCCATTCATCCATCATCCATCCATCCATCCATCCATCCATCCATCCGCCCATTCGTCTATCTGTCCATTTATCATCCATCTGTCCATTCGTCCATCCTTCCATTCGTCCATCCATTCATTCGTCCGTCCGTCCATCCATCCATCCATCCATCCGCCCATTCGTCCATCTGTCCATCTATCATCCATCTGTCCATCCATCCATCCTTCCGTTCGTCCATCCATTCGTTCGTCCGTCCATCCATCTATCTATCCATCCATCCGTCCATCCATCCATCCATCCATTTATCCATCTGTCCATCCATCCATCCATAGTGCTTAAATAGTAAATTTTAGACTTGAATAATTGTATTCTATCTCTATCTGAATTTGATCCAGTATCTAACATTAAAGCACATGTACGTTACTAAATAAACCTTAAAAAGGGCAAAATCAGTTGTTTTCCATAAAAACTAAATATCTACAATGTATTTATTTTCTGACCAGTCCATTTACCATTTTAAACTTGTGACTTTTATTGGCAAGTTATACAAAAAACTATGAGTATGTGATTTCTGTGAGAAACAAATTTTGTGTTTTTATGTTTTGATATTACAAAAACAGTAGCTAAAATAACATTTGAAACAATAATTTAAGACAAATCTTTGTTTTTAGGATTTAAATCCTGTGACTCGTGTTCCCTGCACTGTAGGTTATATAAACACGTTATATAAAGTCAGACTTTGATTGAAGTGACCCAAAAGGGTCAAATCTTTCATGAAGTCAATGAAAGCTCATTTAAAAGTTTATAAACATTAAGTGAATTCGATTGGACTAATAATCAGCAGCCTTTCTAAAAGCATTTTGTGTCACACAATTACCTAATCAGCTGTATGTACTTCAATTAAAAAGACCCAATGCTTCTAAATCCTAATGATCTACCTTTATTAAGGCTGGAGAAACATCTGTGAGTCCTGTTTGAAAAGCAGATTTACTGTAGCAGCTCAGACACTTGTAAAGACTGTAAACCCATCAGCCGGTGAAAAGGCCAGAGTCGTCTGGTGATACCTGCTCAGTTTAGGAACACTGACTGGGCAGCAAATGGAAAAAGAGCAGGTCAGAAGCAGCCACTGACTAAAAGCATCATAAATGTGACTGAGCTGAGAGACAACATGACGCACATGCAGAGACCGGACTGTCAGCGTGATGCTTCAGGTTCTCTGACCAGCTTGTTATTAACACAATACAACAATATGATAGAAGGACAGAAATACTGTTCATTATCTGGGAAGAAGGGAGAATAAACAGGGGTTTAATTAAAGCCCTTTTTTTGGGGGGGGGGGGGGGGGGACATAGATTAATACCTATATATTTTCTCATCAGAGAACCAAACTCTGCATAACAGACAGAGTTACTGAACACTGTACTAACGAGGAGCTGCCTCTTACTGAAACATAGCTTCAGTCCTCACACATCACCTGTGCTGCCTTCAGCAGGTCTACAACAGGCTGTTAGCCCGATGGGGGGAGGGGATATCAGTTTCTCAAAAGGAAAAAAAAATTGTCTCTTTCTCTTTTTTATTGCTTAAAAGCAAAGTTTCCTCAAATGACTTATTATTTGCCTCAAGTGGAGGAGTTTAAGCTTCTGGGTGTCTTGTTCCTGAGTGATGGTAGGATGGAGCGGGAGGTGGATCGACGGATCGGAGTCTCATCCTCAGTAATGAGGACGTTGCTTCGGTTGTGGTGAAGAAAGAACCAGATTCTGGATACAAACAGCCAAAATGAATTTCCTTTGTAGGGTAGGACTTTTGATGAGGAGCTCCATCAAATAGAGTCAGTTGCATCGGTTCAGGCATCTGACTGGGATGCCCCCCTGTAGAAGGGTTCTGGGCCCGTCCCACTGAGGAAAACCCAGGACTCGCTGGAGGGATTATGTATCCTCAGGGTCCTCCAGGACGAGCTGGAAAGAGAGGGAGGTGTGGGTTTCTGTCCAGGACCTGTTGACTCTGTGACCCGACTACAGATTAGCAGCAGAAATTGTGGATAAAAAGAATTTAAGCCGTTTTGTTCTAACATTGTCAGTGATGTTATGATGTAATCTGTTAGCACTTAAATGTAGCTTTTTTTGTGTTTGATCAGGTATTTTAACTGTCAGCCATCTTGATTTGGGTACTTCTAAAAGGAAATGAGTTTCATTTCTGTGAGGTTCAGTTAAGAGTGGCTCATGGGATATTTTGCTAACAGACAAGCAAACAGACACAAGCAGAAACATGACTGTCTTTGCCTTTAGTGTCAAGTAGATGTAAAAATGTGTCACGATTATTTGTGGCATTTAGCTGATGACACTCATGTAGTTGTGGTGTTGGTCCACCTTTTCTGGCTTTCCTTGTACTTCAGTTTATGTCTGTGTTTCAGGTGATTCAACAAGTTCATAGGGTTAGCATTAGCGTTAGCCGCCAACGAACTCACATGCCTGATAGTGATGATGTGTTTCACACAAAAACATGACACCAATTGCACTAATTGGTAACCTCCTCATCCCTGATTTTCTTCGTTTCTCTCTGCATCTTAGAAACAATTAAACATTACAGTCCAAACCCTGAAGGTTTTCTGCCAAAGCTTGATACAATCCTGTACAGTACAGTTTAACACAGTAAACAGTATATCACCTTATGACGTGATGAGACAAAAAAAAACTAATTCTGACGTTGTGACTCAGATTGTATAAAACTGACCTCCATGCACTTTAAAACCACACAGCCTCAAAACATTTGACTGTTTTTAAGCCAGCCTTGTAGCTTGAAGTGCAATTATCCCTACATCCTGTTGATAAGTCATAATCACACTTGACTTATTCGTACAAGTGCAACAAAAATAAATCTTTGTTAACTCTAATTTACACCGCTCATATACGGTTGATTTATTGACACGACACTTCAAACAGGTGATCCAGAACTGAATCTGATAAAGTTGTGGAAATTTTCTAATATAAATGTGTTTTTAAACCATGTTGCTAACAGAAAAGATGAAAAAATACCATTAAAATGTCTTTAGTTTTAACATTTTATAGTTCAGGATTTGCATGTACTGTATTATTTATGTGGTAATTTTACATTATAATAATTAAACTTGAGCAAGAAAACTTGATTAAATTTTTACAGACAACAATCACTTTGCAGGAGCTGCATAAAGAAGAAAAATAGAAGCAAAATAAGCCTCTGCAGGTTTAAAAGCAGGATTCCTCCTCAGCAGCAGAGTGTTGGAGAGACAGATGGATAAAATCTCCAGTTACATAATTTGAGGTGAGCTTGCCAAAAACAAAAAAAAAGACCAAAATATTTAGTAGAGTGCAGAGTTGTGCTTTTCTCTGTTTACTGCTCCAGTCTCTTAGCAACGTGGCAGTTTTATTAGTTGCCTCATTTAGCAGATTGAAACTTATTCAGCGACCACCTCGGGTGGAACAGACTTCTGATCATCACTGGTCGGGCCAGTTGAGAAAAACTTGACATGAACTTTTTTAATCAACTCTAAAACACATCTTGAGCACATCCTGGTTTTTACAGATATTTAATGTGTCTTTCTGCAAAACACGTTCCCTCTGCCGTAACGAGCCTGCAGCAGTGACGACTCCTGTTAGCTAACCAGCGATACGAGCCTGAAAACATCATCTGACACAAAGATGAAAATGTCCCCCAGAAGATAAATAAAGCTCATAAAAGAGACTCACCTGGTCTTCAAAGGACAGGGCCTGCCCAACGTCTCGAGGGAACCCGTCTATGACGATCCCGTTAGCATCTGGGATCTTCATAATCTTCTGTTTTATCTCCGTTATCGTTGTCTCCTAGAAAACAGGGAGAAAAAAAGCAACATAAGTCATTATTACTTTTCTGTTAAATGCCAAAAAAAGCAATAAAACAATGTTATGTGCTGCCAGAACCAGCAGCTGCTGTAACTCCAGGGGGGGTCATTAGGTTATTGATCAATACAAATAAGAGTGGGGGGTGGGGGTCCTCCATGAGGACAGAAAAACCTCTGTTATAGATCATAAAGTAGCCATCATAACCTAATGAGTAAACTAATTATTGCCAGAAGGTGGAGGTGGAAGATATTGATTTTCTCGTGTGTGCTTGTTTGTGTGTACTTTTAGCAAAATTTCTCCTGATGCACTGAGCGGATTACATCAAACTCTCAGAAGGTAATCATTGGGTTGACGTCTCCAGTTAATTACCTTTTGGAGTCAATCCAATCCATCACAGCAAAGAGATCTTATCAAACACAAAAGGGCTCTAACTCAGTCGATTTTACAGATATTGATATCAAATTGTGTGTCAGATGCTGAGATTGATCCCTCACTTCTTATGTCTAAACCTTTAGCGTTAACTTTAAAGTACCTGTGAGATGCACATCCTTCAAGTACAAAAATACAAAGAAAACATATTTATATTTAAGAAACTTAGAATAAAACATGATTTTATCAATTTTGTAACATGACTAGCATATTTTCTTATGGATTTGGCTCAACCAAAGTGAAACAGGAAGTGACATCACAGGGGAACTTGTTAAGAAAGGAAACTCTCTGGTCTTTGTTTATTGAAACAATATTATTTGATTCTTCTTTAGCTCTCTGATAGTGACTCAAATCAGTTTAAAACATCAGATTCTTCTCTGCGGTCTGTGTTAGTTGTTGCAGCAATTCTCTGTTCACATTCAGACATTCCCCTTTCACATCACTTCCTGTTACTTTACATGTGAATATCTCAACAACTCTTCATCTCAACGGTGTGAAATTTGTTTGGCAATATGTTACCAATGTTATCCTTCCAAAAATACATTCATATGTATTACAAACATTTTATGTCACAGGTACTTTAGAGTCTATGTTTGTTAGCAAAATATTTCATGATTTACTTGATAGATTCTAATGAACTATCCAGGAAAAAAAATAGATAAATCCAATTTACAAAACCACAATAATCATCTGATATTAGCAACACAAAAATGGCTAAAATTCAGTCAATTTCACAGATATTGAGGTAACATTTTATGTAGCCTTAGATGAGACTCATTTACATCCCAAACTCTGAGTAATAACTTTCAAACTATGGACTGAGATCAGGTATAATGTTTGTTTTTTCCAATTTTGATCAAAATGGCTACAACTCAATAAACCTCAGCATGAAAAGTTGCTGGAGGTGAGCATTTTATATAAAAAATGCAGGCTGTTAATTAAGAAAAAGCAGGTGCTTTAGACGATTCCTCCCTCTGAGGACTCCTTAATATTTGTAGCTGCAGCGGCATGCCGAGCTCCAGGAGGCAGAAAATGCCAACTTCTCTTAGCTTCACTTACTTCCTCTTGGCTGGAGGAGGTCAACATGATTGAACACATTTCTGCAGGCCGAATGCAACTCACAATCTGGCAGAGATAATTGAGCAATGCACCGATCTAAAAATAACACGACTTACACAGTTGTTTAATTTCCGTTCAATATCAGAATGCAGTCCAGGATACAGCGCAGAGATTAAATCTAATCTAGAGTCCATAAAGTAGATTAAATCAAAGGGGCTAGTCTAAGAAAAGCTTTAAGTTTCAGTCTCTGGATCTCACAGGAATTCAAAGCATGCAGCAGCGATATTTTGACTCTTGCAGAGAGAATCCACCCACGGAAAACAGCGGGTCCAAAAATCACCCCGTTTACTCATTCATAACACAAAAACAGAAGCGAGGAGGCTCTCCGTGCAGAGCGCCTTTCACTCTGAGCTCAGATGTTTGTTTTGCGTCATTGCTAACGAGTCATGCTTGTAGTTTTCACATCTATCAAATGTGAAACAATGAATTATGTTGTTTTCTGTAGGAAGCAACAAACAAGATGAAGACTCTTTTTTGTTGTTTTTGGGAGCTTGTTTTGTGCTCATAAAAGAACAATGTATTCGACAGAGAAGAAAGTTTAATCACGCCAAATATTTGGTCTAAAAACTTTTTAAAAAAATCTATTGAAAAAAAACTGAAAGAAATCCACAGATTTAATGACCCAAAAAAGAAGTAATTATTTTGTTGCTTTTAAAGTTACTCTGAGGCAAAAGATGATCCTGAACAACATATTAAAAGCATTAATTTAAGCTTTTACTTCAGTCATTTCCAGAGATATTAATGCATTTTTAAAATGTTGGTCCAAAATCCATGTAGATGAAGCAGAATCCCTGAAAACCGAATGGAAGCTTCTTTATTTCATGGACTTTATGTAAAACTAAAATACAACCCTAACAATGTCTCCATGCTGTAGTTTGTATGCATCCAAATCAAGGCCCGCAGGCCAAATGTGGCCCGTGAGAGCTTTAAATATGTATTAATGTCCTAAAATAAGCTGTTTTATAGCCAACATTGACCATAAACTACATCTCCCATAATTCTTGTTGATTATTTTAGTCGCAAAAAAATCCCACCACTAGGTGGAGCTGCACAGGGTTTAAAAGTAGCTGATAGCCGACTAAATTTACAGAGTAGAATCTCCATTTTGCTGAATTTCTAATGGCTACCTTTGCGGTGGCCCAATTGTACTGGGTAACTTATTGCAAAACAAATTTCATGTTGCTGAGATGAACAGTTGAGAAATTTGCATGTGAAGTAACAGGAAGTGATGTCAAAGGGGAATACCTGCTTGTAAACAAAGCGTTGCTACAATAACCAACAACACAAACTGTAGAGAAGAATCTGATGTTTTAGATTGAGTTGAGTCACTATCAGAGAGATGAAGAAGAGTCAGAGTTCAAATAATATTGTTTCAGTAAAAAAAGACCAGGGAGTTCCTTTTCTTAAATAGTTCCCCTTTGATGTCACTTCCTGTTTCACTTTGGCTGAGCCAAATTCAAAAGAAAATTTATCAATTATGTGACAAAATGTGCAAAAACAAGTAAAAAAAATTATGTCAAGTTTCTATACTTTGTATTTAGAAACCCTGTGGCACCTATCAGGGAGTGCTGCAGCACCTGACGCGCCCCAACTTCTCACAGTCTTTGGGAGAAGATTTATTGATGAAATCATTAAACCGCCTCTTTAAACCCTTAGAACAGTCTCACAGGATTGGCAGGGTTTGAGTGATTTCACTGTATTTTTCCCCAGACAGAAGGATTTTAAATCAGATCATATTTACTTCACTTCTCGCACAGAATACCTGTCCCGACAGCCACTTTGTCACGTCTGACACGGTTTGACCTACTTTGTCTCAGTCGTTCCTGAACCAGCATCTGGGCCGAGGCGCTGAAGGGACGAGTGACGTCTGAAACGTGCGAGGAGAGGATGATGAACGATGAGCTGGGCATTTACTGAAGATAACTCACGAGAGGGCACGGACTAAAACAAGTTTGTCACGCCGACGCTGATAAATCCCAAGGACTCTGTTGACAGTAAGGAGCTCCTCTAATGCTCCTGCTATCAAAATACACGCCCAGGGTCAGATCCCTCCAGTTGTTTTGTGTCATTTTGTATAAATTACAAGAATCTCCAAACCCAGCCAAAGAAACATCAGTGAGTCACGTATGAGTGTGTGTGTGAGACTCAAAAGGCCTGACAAAGAGTGTAATTTAAATGTAATCATACAAACAAACTAAAACCAATCACTTGTCAGATTTATTTACACTGAAGCAATGTTTCAAAACCCATCGTCTTCTATAACGTATGGAGCCTAATTAGGGCCATAAAGTTTGTCAATATATTTTTTCTACTGAGATTTGTATCATGTATTAATGTAAGCAGCTTAAATCAGTGAATCCTGTTAGTTTTTAAATCCAATTATAAAAACATACAATATTAATGATGCTTTAAAGACATTTTCAGTTCAGTTTCGAAATGCAACACACCCCCTGTCATCTGAAGCCCCGCCCCCTGAGCCAAAACAGGTCCAGAAGTTCAAAACTGAGAAAAATAAAAAAAAATCCCAAACTGGAAAAAATAACTAGAATCTGACAAATTATTTTTCAGTTTCAGATCTTTTTTTTTTTCCAGTTTCAAAAAATATCTTTTTTTGGTTTCAAAACTTTTTTTTTTTCCAGTTTCAAATGTATTTTTTTTTTTTCAATTTCAATTTTTCTTCAAATCTTTGTTTTCACTTTCAGATCCTTTTTTCAGTTTCAAACCTTTTCTTCAGCTTTAAATCATTTTTTCCCAGTTCCTATTTAGCACCATACCATTGCTGTAGGCTGACTTTGTTGTTGTTACTGTATCAAAATAAAGGCCTTGAATAAAGATCTAAATCCAGATAACTGGGATTATTATCACTGCCACTGTCAACCGACCTTCATATAACTCAGTCAATTATTGGGGGAAATTGTGGTAAAAATGATTGTGGTTGTAACTCAGCTAGTCCTTCAGTGCTAGTTACACAACATTTCTTTACGTAAAAACTACTCCGCTTTTTATTTAGCTTTAAACTGTTCCCCTGAAGGATCAGATTTATATACTATATAAATTATATATATACTAAAATATACTAAACTAGTTAAACTATGGAGTGTGCGCAGTTACGGTCACAAAAATAAATTATTTGTTTGTTGTTTCAGTCTTAATCTAAAGAGCTGCAGTTTAGCAGGTTGGCATGAAACACCCTCAGGATAAAATATCAATAAATCAAACAAACAGCCGGGTTGCTCAGACAGATTAATAATCTGATGCTAATAAAACCACAGCATCCCTGTGATGTGTCGACCTGGACCTGAGTGTTCCTCCTCTACCTGCGGGGCCAGCTCTCCGTTGGTGATGATTTTGGCGATGAGGCTCCACTTCCTGTTGCTGGTGGCGTTGTGGATCATCTTCTTCCTCAGCAGCTCGCCGACAGACATGTAGTGGAAGCCGTAGCGCTCGGCGATCTTCAGGCTCTGAGTTCCTTTGCCGCTGCCGGGACCGCCTGACGCAGGAGGAGAGATGTTGATGTTTAGAGTTTATTATCGACCGCAGGTGATAATGTGGTAACTGTGTTAGCAAAATACCTCGTTTCTTCAAGGAATATTAAGCATTTCTTTATTTACTTTTTTTTGCCAGAAGCATGAGTGTAAAAAAAAAATGTGTGTGGGTGAGAGAAAATGAGGCTGTCAGACTGTTTGTGTGTGTTTGTTTGTGGAGGAGGAGGATAAAAAAACAGGTATGTGTGAACCGCCTACATTTTTTGACAAGAAGTCGTTGAATTTTTTCCACTGCATTTCATTAGAAACTGATGAGCAGAGGAGTGAGAAGATGTTTCAACATTTTCATTTTCTGAAAACCACAATTCTGTGCAAGAAACGATCATCAATTATTAAAATATCAGAACAGGATGAAGTTGATATTTTGAATAAAACTTCTTGTTGAGAATCTAGTGAAGTGAAATAAATACACTGATGATACAAAAAACATCACTTATTACAGGAAATGTTTCTGTAAAAAAAACATCTGATTAACTGAATTTCATGCTTTCTGGTTTCAGAAGGAGAAAATAAAACACTGATTTTTTTCTATTTTTGTTTAAAACAGGAGCAAAATAAATTAGAAAACTCCCTGTGTTGAGAGAAAATCCAGCAACATGTCGACATCCAAATAGTTTTTCTTCTTTTTTTAGGAATGACATTTAAAGAGTGTGAAAACCTGAAAATCAGCGATCAATAACACATCTCGCACTAGATTAGAAATAGATTTTGAGAGTCGAGTCTCATTGAGGTGGTTTGTGTTTTATGTATGAAGCAAAAATAAGTATCAGTTGTTGCTCATTTCTGTGCACAAAAAACCCTTCAGGCATTCACAGTCTGGGTTTATTTAAAGACAAAACCCCTGTCGTTTCATCTGAAACACTTCAAATTTGTTGCAGGATCATCAATAAAGGCACCTTTTATGGTTTTATTTCAGAATTAAAATTTATTTTGCTTCGAGTTTAAATGCTTTTGACAAATGAGATACTGGTTTTAGGTTTTCCTCAAATAATGTTTTATTCATTTCTTAACAACAGACTCTTCTTCACAAAAAATATAAAACATAAGGAGTTTTTTTAAAACTAAATTAAAATATACCTCTTTAGTAAGAATATCAAAATATATTGTACTGTGACAATGTGTTGCATTAGTTACAATATTGTGATATATTGTATTGTGCCCATGTGTCATGATTTATATCATGTCACTAAATTCTTGCCAATACACAGCCCTAATCAATATCATATCAATTGCAGACTTCGTCCGTCCGTCCATCTGTTTTCTGCCGCTTATCCGGGATCGGGTCTCGGGGGCAGCAGCCCAAGCAGAGAGACCCAGACTTCCCTCTCCCCAGCCTTGGGCCAGCTCATCTGGGGGAATCCCAAGGCGTTCACAGGCCAGCCGAGAGACATAGTCCCTCCAACGTGTCCTGGGTCTTCCTCTGGGCCTCCTCCCAGTGGGACGTGTGGAACACCTCACCAGGGAGGCGTCCAGGAGGCA
>JAUBOC010000078.1:3998264-4010439 GCA_032275365.1 Anablepsoides cearensis | reverse complement strand
GTCTGATGCAGGAAAAAACAGTCAACAAAATATTATTGTTGTTATATTATCATTGGTTATTATTTGTGTAATGATTGTGAGGTAGTTTGATGTGCAAACACAAACATGGATGCTTATCATGATTGTTGATTGTAATAGTAAAATTTTTTAGAATGAAATGGGGACTGATGCACCCCTTTAGAGTTAAACTTTTGTTTTGTTTTTGTGAAGAAAAGGTGCACATCGGGAGTCTAAAACAAAATAATGTTAGAAGTAAAGATGAAAGCGTGACTTAAATATTTGAATTAAGGAAAACCTAGTACATTTAAAACAGGTTTATTTTATATTCTCCGGTGGTAATTTCCACTTTTTTTGCTTCTATAAACACATTACTGAGAGTTGATGATTCAAAGTCACATGTGGTTTTGATGGAACTTTGCTTTTTTCATAAATTCTAAGTAAAGATATTTTGAAAACAAAGCAAATGAATTAAACTGATGTTGCAGTTTATAAGCTCTTAATAGAGAGGGTTCTTTTCAGGTTTTCCAGCAGGCACCTTGAAGGTGTTTAAAAAGTTGTGAAGATACAGGATGCAGTGACATCTAGGGGGAAAATATTACAACTAATTTATCGCTGTTCTCCCTTAATGCTTGTTGCTAAAACTGACAAAAATAAAGTTTGTACAGATTTTTCAATCTTCATTTAAGTTAGTAACATCTTAAATTTGATAATCCAGGTCATATGTAATCATTTGCTTCTACAGTTTTCAGGATTTGTTGCTGGTTGTGTTGTGGTGAAGCTGTTTTATTATGTGGTCAGTCTTGGAAGCAAATTAAAACTAAGACTGATGGCCTCAAATCACACACACACCCCACATGAACACTTTCAAAATAAATCTCCTAAAATTAAATTACTCTAATTTAATAGGAAAGAAAAAACATCTAATATAACCGTGTTAGTATGATTAACTAATAAATCAATCCACTAATTATTTCTGCTCAGATTGTCTTGTAACAGTGGGGAGTACTGATATGAATCTGAATCATTGAGCAGCCTAATTAGGCTTTATTGTCCCTGCTGATTTTCATTGGGTATCTATCATAATTTGGCAAGTATGAGCATAAACCAGGTCACAAGCTGGATTTAATGTGGGGTGAAGATCTAGGATAGTCTTATTTATAAAATATTTATAATAATTATGAAGTTTTTATTATTGTATAATCAGTTTTCAGTTCGTATTAACTGCTCCTTGACCTATTTCTCCCGTATAACACAACATATGCTGCTGTGAGAGCACATGTTTCAACCTTAATTCTGCAAAAATTAGACTTTGTTTGGAAATTATTGCTTTTGAATGTACAGCTGTGTAATTGTGATCTATGAGTAATAAATCCTGTAAATGTGTCGGCATCTTTTCTGCAAAGAAGTGCCTCCGCTGTCCTCCAAACTGCTCATCAGCAGCAGAAGGAGTCTCTGCTGTATTCAGGCCACAGGCTGCCTGATGGAGGCTCAGCAGCACCGGCTTTGATGCTGATGTGATAATTGCACGCTTGAACTGCTAAATTAAAAACACCTCTTTATCACTGTCGCCAACTTGACTCAGCGAGCGGGGATTTTAATTTTTCACCACTGTCTAAACAAGATATTGTTTTAAAATTCGCTTTTTTAGTTTCAAAAAAAAGAAAAAGCACGAAGGTGAAAATGTGTGTAGGAGTGTTGCTGAATGGAGCTGTTGCTTTGGCTTGGTCGCCATGGTAACTGCGGTGTGAAAGATGGTCGCAGGGTTTGTGTGATAACGGGTTTATTGGAACAAATAAGTGCAATGCCAGCTGTGTGTCCTCTGATTTTATTTGAAAATGTGTGTTTAGGTACAACGAGCTGCTCTTCATCATCGACACCTGTCAGGGCGCCTCCATGTACGAGAGGTTCTACTCCCCTAACATCATGGCTCTGGCCAGCAGTCAGGTTGGGGAGGACTCCCTGTCGGTGAGTTATTTTATTTGTCGAACTTTAAATCAGGTCGTTCAGCAGTTTCAATGGTTTTCTCTTGAGCAACTTCTTAGAGCCTCAAAGTTTAATATGTTTAGTTACTCATTTTCATGAGTTCCTTTCATGAACTCACAAGACAAACGCTCACACTCTTAGTATGTGGTTTTATTTAACCACACATTGCATCACAGTAAAAGCGCACAAGATTTATATCACAAAGTGTTATATAACATCTCATTTATGAGATTAAGAACCCTCATCAACATTGTAACTGCTCGAGTGAATAAAATGTTGGTAAAAAAAAACTAGATGTGGAAAGTTTGCAACAACTCAAACTCTGAGGTGTCAAAAATATATTTTTAGTGTTTTAAAAAAGATTTTTCTGGTGTCAGGGTTGCTGGATAAAAACAACGAAAAAAATAAATAAAATCCCAGTCTGCTCGGAAATGTTTTAACCAGTGGTGGGCACAGCTCCCCTAAAGCTCTAAAGCACTAATAGGGGAACTAATTTCCTGATTAGTGCTTTAGGGCTTTTGCTAATTTTAAATTGTATTAGTGGATTAGCACTTGCTAAATTTAGAAGCACTAATTAAGGCCTATAAATGTTATTGATCAACGTTAATGTTAAGCTGAGGGTGAAAACTGTCACACACTTTATTCATATTTTTATCATTTATCCACCAGGTGACAATATATGAACCCAAATACAGCTGTGGAATATCAATGATAATTCTTAAGAGAGCAACATGTGACTCATGTTGTCTGTTGAAGAATGTTCATGGGTTGACTGGGTTATTTTAGTGCTTTAGAATTAGCTTTTGCTGAAACTTTTAGTGCATTAGTGCTTTAGAGTTAAGGGACCTAAATATTTGACTTTAATTTTATTAGATTGAATTTTTCAAATGAAGATTTTTTTTAGATTATTGTGAGGCTGTATTTTAAACTAAGACTATACAAAACAGCTTCTTAAAGCACTTTAAACGTGCAGGTGGTGCAGTGATGCTGTTGGTAGAGAGAGAACGTTGCAGGACTTCATCTCAGCCTGAAACCTTTCTGGGTAGAGTTCTCTCTGTGCACATGTGGGTTTTCTTTGGGTACTCTGGTTTCCTCCTGCAGACCAATGATAGATCAGCTTTATTTTTGTCCCTGGGTGTGAGTGAACAATTAATTTATCACTGTGATGGTCTTGCGACCTGTGCAGGATTGTCCCCTGCCTCTCACACAATGTCAGGTAGACATGGCACCAGCGACACCCGTGACCCAGAGAAGAAAAAGTGAGTAAAGATATTTAATTGATGGATTGGCCAAAGTGCTTTACAGCACTAAAATAAAGTAAAAAAGCAGATAAATACACGTTTAAAACAAGAATATAAAGTAAAAATTTTCATATTTTGTGTGATAACTCTCTGCTTCTTCTCAGAGCTAAGAGAAGCACAGAACTAAAACCTGGCAAATAAAATGCTAAATTGGGTATAATTTAGCTTTTATCCAGGGTCACAATAAGATTTTTTTAATACAAACAAAGGTTTGCTCATAAATTGGCTTAATTAATGTTAAACACTTAATCACCTGACGGGCTGAGATGAAAATGGCACAGAAATACTTCTCTTTAGATGTCACTGCTCAGCAGCTGGTGTCACTTGTTCTGCACTGAGAGGAGGGCAGGTCTAAATAAACACCAAAGTCTTATCTTCTGTCACACTTAGTGCAGTAATAAGATTTTCCACAAGATGCCAGATGTCAGGTTAAACTGTGCCTCATATTCAAATAAAACACGTGTTTTTTCTCAACATTTTGGGATCAATTTTTAAGATATAAGAAACAGAAATCATTTAAAATTCAGTAGCTGAGGTTATTTTACCCAAAACTAGATTTTTCACTGAAGCAAATGAGATGCAAAGCTTTATTTTGTATCATTTGTATTTTATTTTCTGTTTTTTGTCTGTGTTGTAGCACCAGCCAGATTTGGCTATAGGAGTTCATCTGATGGATCGTTACACCTTTTACCTGCTGGAGTTCCTGGAAGACATCCACCCTGCAAGCAAAGCAAACATGAACGATCTGGTGAGGCGAAAGTCTGTATTACTCTAAATTAGCAGGGCAAACAAAAACATGTTGGCATTTAAAGTAAATTAAAATAAACCCTCTGGGATTAGGGTTAGAGCAAACATGTTGCATTTTGCATCATGAAATAACAGATTATAACTTGAGTTTTGAAAGTAACAAGCGCATTGAAAAGCTGAATCAGGTGCAGGAAACCAGTCCAGTTCTCAGATGTGAATGTTTATTCTCACATCACAGCGCTGTGGTCCATTCGGACTGAACCCCCCTACCTGAGAGATCTGGACAAAATGACCCCGAATCACATGTTCTTACAATGTTTATAGAAAACCATGTCCCACCTGGGATAAGATGTCATAGTAAACAAGGAAGTAAACCACAGAAAAGAACGCAAACTAAATAAAGACTTGTTGATTCTCTGACTGTTTAAGGTAATGATTATATTCAATCACAAAATAAGTGTGTATCTTTATCAGCTTATTCATATGGAAATGAGGATTAAGTCAAATTTGGTTAAAAAAGACCATCGCATTTTCAGATTTCTGGCTTCAAAAGCTACATTTTGGTACCTGCTTCATTCTGATATAAGTGGATCCAGTTATATGATTTAATCTGTCTTGTTGGTTACAATAGTACAATAATACTTGGTCTGAATCCTAGTTTTATGTATTTTAATGAGGATTTGTTAATATCATTATAAAGAGGAATATTTGAATATTGAGATTTTCCAGCTGGAAAGAAACAAAAACATTTTTAGCTCACAGGGAAAATCTCAAAATTTTAAGGCGTTTTTGCTCAAAATCAGGATCTTTGTTGCTACTGACAAAATTAAATTTTTGAAAACCTTTAAATCAAAACACTTTACTGGTATTTGTCTATTTTTCCATATACCACTTTTAGACTTAATCCTCGTTTCGATGTCACATTTTCTACTCCTAAATTCGACTCAAACAACTGATCTGTAGAGATTTCTGCAGAGATGAGAAAAATTATTTTCACTCAAAATAAATGTTATTTTCAGTGGTTTAAAGATAACGATCAGACAGGATGCTTTTTTTAGACTGCGGTGAATTGAGTCATTCCTTAGAAAATGTTTGTACAGTTTTATTAAAAATAAAATAAAAAAAAAAAACAAGAAAAGAGCTTGGGTCTTTTCACCTTCCCTGTCAGGTCTTATAAACTTGGGGTCAAGAAGGAGTCAGATGAAAGTCACACAGGCCTCCCTGGACTTCTGCACACTTGAAACAGAATTTGTAATACTGTGTCACGGCTGTTTTTGCCTTTGACTCGTGACTGTGAGCTGGTGGCTACACGCAGCTCTGGGCCATGGCTCTGCTTCAGCACCGCCTCCTGTTTCATCTTTTTCACTCCTGCAGAGATCCACTGAGCTCAGGGACCGCTCTACTTCTGCAGCACCAGGAGTCACGTCGTTATTCAGAGCGCTCTGACTAACGCTAATTATGTGCTCCGCTTTCTGTAGGTGCGCTCTTTGTTCTGGGGCTGTTTGTGGAAATAAGGATCAATACTATTGATTTCCCCGTCAAGTTTTATGTTTTTAAACTCCGTCTGAAATGGTTTTCCCTTTTTGAAGAAACTATTTTACCTTTTATGTTTCGTTTTATTTTTGCTGTTTTTGTATTTTTATTTTTGACTAACAAGTGATTTATTTTTTAGTTTTAATTAATATTTTTTTTTTTTTCAAAAGTATGAAAGAATATTAGGGTCAGACTGAGATTTTTTTAAACTATGAGAAAGAAGTCATATTATGAGAAAAATTCATCCTCTAATAAAGTCATAATATTACCAGAATATAGTCTTTGAAAAGACACAGTCGTTTGCACAATCATTTCAATGTCCAGCTACTGATAATAATTTGCTTATGTGTTAGTTTGTTAGTTAGAACCTTTATTTAAACTGGAAAAGTCTCCTTGAGATCAAAGATCACTTTACAAGAGTGTCTTGTGTTAAAAGTATTTCTTGCTCAACATTCCTCATTTAAACACAGTCGTAAGACTGTTTTTATATGTAGGAGTTCTCATAATATTACAACGTTTTTCTGGTAATATTATGACCTTATTTTCACAACTTTATTCTCATATTAATACAATTTTATTCTTGCATTATTACAACTTTATTGTATTATAACAGTTTTATTCTTTCTAAATCATTCATTCATTCTCATATTATTACAAGTTTATTCTCATATCACATTTTTACTCTTGTATTATTACTTCTTTATTCTCATATTTTTACGGTTTTATTGTCTTATTTTTACAGTTTCCTTTTGTATTATTACAATTTTATTCTCATATCACAACCGTATTCTTGTAGTATTACAGTTTTATCCTTTCTAAATCATTCATTCATACATTTATTCTCGTATCATTTTGACTTTATTCTAATATTGTTATGGTTTTATTCTTTCATTATTACAACTTTACTCTTGTATTATTACTTTATTGTCATATTTTTATAGTTTTATTCTATTTTTTCAGTTTTCTTTTGTATTATTACAACTTTACTCTTGTATTATTACTTTATTGTCATATTTTTATGGTTTTATTCTATTTTTTCGGTTTTCTTTTGTATTATTGCAACTTTATTCTTGTAAAATTATGACTTTATTCTCATCAGACGTTTTTTTTTCTCGTGATATCATGACTTTATTTTAGTAATTTAAAAACATTTCTAAGACTAAATGCAGCTTAGTTTCTAATGCACTGTTTGTGCTTTTTTATTTATTGTCTTTTCAGTTTAAAGTTTGTCCCAAAAGTCAGTGTGTTTCCACTCCGGGCCATCGCACCGATCTGTTTCAGAGGGATCCAGGAAGCGTTCTCATCACAGACTTCTTCGGTAGCGTTCGAAAGGTTGAGCTCACTACAGAGGCCATAAACTTAACCGAACCCATTAGGGAGCGAGAGGAGAGGTAAGCTGAAACTGAAGCTTTCACTCACTCACAAGTTTGTTCCCTGTAATGTATCACACCACATCACTTTTATTTATAAAGAACTTGAAAAAGCACAAGGACAACCAAAGTGCTGTACAATAAAACCGACACAGCTGTAATACAAAGTGAGGATTTTAAATCAACTCATTCAGAGTCAAAGGTAAAGAAATCAGTGTTTTAAGAGATATGTATATAATCATAAGTGTGATATAATCTAATGCAAGATGAGTGATAACTTTTAAAGTAAAGTTTGATTGACAGCTGCTTTCTTTTTGTTTTATTCATTTGATTCTTGCATTTTATACTATTTACTACATTTCTGTTAAAACGACTGTATAATGAGATATCTAAATATACAAACATGTAAAAGTAGAAACATTTGTGAATAAAAGTTCTAATGAGCAAACTTTTGGTGCTTTTAGAAGTGGGACACCCTGGATTAAAAAATCTTCATTAAGGTCAGCCTCCCTGCGCTTTAACTGAAGTGCCGCCGGCCAAATTCGTTTTATGTTTAGCTCCCATCTAATGAGACTTTGATTTCAGTTTAGAAAGTGTATTGATTTCTCTACTAATGATGTGTTGAGTGGCCTGTTTCTGGGAGGGTAAAGCACTCAGTGGATTTGTCTTTAGCTGCCATGTGAGTAATTTAGTCTCTAATTTTTTATTTTTTTTCCCCCAAGCTGACCAATGACATGATGCAATTAAACACGTTAGATTGTATTTGCAGCGTTTTATAATCAGTAAAAACATTTAAACCTTTGGTACAGAGCAGGATGAAGATAAATTAGGATACCTTTTTGGTTGACTTTAAGCTGTAACTCAGTCCTCTTAAGTCCATCTGATTGGCTGCAGCGCTCCCTTCTGGTGGGATTCCTGCATGTAGGTTCAGTTTAATAATCTTACAGCTGTGAGAACAGGACTGAGCCACTGGATGGCTGTAGAGAGCTGTCACAGCCACAGACTTCCTAATCTTATACTCAGGAAATAATCCTACACAAGGAATATATTGTATGCATGTGGATATATAGCAGCTTATGATAATTAAATTCTGAATAGAGTTTAGTTCACTAAGCTTTAATGTAGATTTGTTAACGGTCTACTGGAAATTAAAGCTTTAAGTTCAAGTTAGTAGAGTTGGGTGATATTGGTAAAAAAATTATTCATGATTAATTATGGCATTAATATAATGATTAATATATGCCATTAGATTAACTTCATTTTAACAGCACCAGCACTTTGTCACAGATTAACTGAGAGCATCATGGATTCAGGGCTGAGTAGATCTGTTTCCACCATTTCCAAGAAAATAGTTTCCTGTGTCCGACACTGTGGCCTCCGCCCGCATCATCTGGCTTCTTGTACTCTGGTTTATGGTGATGTTTCAGCCATTGTTGTTTTTGTATGGGCTTGAAAGTGAGATTGCTTCACACACAAAAATACGTCCTCATCACGCAGTAATCACAAAGTGACAAAAGTGTAATCGGTGGCAGTTTTTCTGATGATTGATGACACACAATACCATTTTTCACATTTATTGAATTGTGTACCAGGAACAAAGTCAAGGTTAGGGTTGTCCTGATACCTGTTTTTCACAAACAAAGACACATACGTCATTTTGGTTGCTCACTGATACCAAGTACTTACTGAGTTAGAATTTAAATAACATGTTTCTTTTATTTAGAACAAGGTGGCTCCTACAGCCCCTCTGACCGGATCAAATCAAATATACAGCATGATATACTGTTGAAACATTTTAAAACAAATAAAACTAATATTTCTTTCAACTTGTATAACATAGACATGGAACTGACCGACTTTTCACTTGAAATGTAAACTCTAACACATTAAATGAAGTATAGAGTCCAGGTATCGGGCACTTAAGTGTACCAATACACCCCTCGTCAAGGTACAATGAAGCCCCTTTTCCACTAGTGCCACTTGGTGTAGTGTCGGTACGGTTAGTGTCGGAACGGTTCAGTTTGGGTGCTTTTCCATTGACGTTCCAGTCCAGTTCCAGCGGGTGTGTTTTGGGCGGTTGGTGGAGATGGTTTTGGGGGGTTTCGAAAAAAGTTAATGCGCAAAATGAAAAATTGAAACATATTTGCTGAATAAGTTCTGAATTTTAAAAAAATTGCTAAAATTTCACATTAAAATAGGATAGAAACATGACTAATGTCACTGCTACAATTGAGAAAAAATAGTGCCTTAAGTTGTTGTTGTTAAGGCAGCTTAGACGCAACCAGTAACTCCACTCCCTAGCCAATCAGTGAAGAAGAGTGCTCTGACTTTGCATTTTGGTGTCAGCTGGGACCACTTGGAACCACAACGGAGTAGGTACCAAAAATATGGCTGGTTCCATGAATCTGGCCTAATGGAAATGGCTTGGAACCGTACCGACACTATACCAAGTGGCACTAGTGGAAAAGGGGCATGAAATACTCATTCTATGCATTTTCTAATGACTTGTATCTTGAAATAAGGAAAAACAAAACTGCTAGAAAAAGCAACGTATAAATGTTATATAAGACTACACAATTGTGTAAAATAGTATTTTAAAAAGATGTAATGGTAATAAACCTTTTGCAAGTAGTCTCCAGATCCCCCCTCCCCCAAAGCATTGTTGTGAAATCATGCTGAAGCGAGAGTGTCAGAAATGGTAGGAGGTTCTTAAAGAGACAGAGGCCAATTTCAAGGCGTTTATTAAGCTATAATTTAAAATAAAAATTATTTGTGATGTATACAGCTATTTTTAAAACTAAATGTAACATAGTTACTTGATTGTGGTATAGAATCGAAAAATGTGCCTGGAAAATACACAATAGAGACGTTAGGAGTTGTTTTGACCCAAGGGTAGCAGGAGGGTTAAACAAGAACATACAACCATTCAAGTAACAGAGAAAAACAGTTCAATGAACGGTGCAAAGAAATATGCTATATACTATAAAGTACTCGCATTGATTAGTGCAATCGTACATCCGTGCATATGTACACTTTTATTATTTCATTAATCTGGGTTTAACTGACCCACTAGGAGGCATTAAAGAATAAAATGTGACTGGCTACTAATCAGAGGCAGTTCCACTCATTAGATGTTCTGGCCTCGGGCTTGTTAGCCATCGCACACAACTTCCCCTATTACTTTCTTATTGATTAGGACCAACACATTAGGCCTGCCATGTCACGGGAGCGCACCAGAATTGATTTGGAGTCAGCAGCTGCACCAGTTCAGTCATAGAGGGAGAGAGAGAGAGACGTTTGATCTCCACCTCTGATGCAAGAATCCAGCAATCCCCTGATTCATTTGGAGCAAAGTTTACTGACGCACACCGAGGGACCCGCAGCCTTTCTCTGCATCCAAGGGTTTAAACTTTTACAAATATATGTGTTTTTGAAAGATTTTAGAGAGCTTGGCAATAATTTCTGTTACTTCATATCAGACTGGTTCTGTAGGCTCATTCAGGGTTTATTATAAACAGAGGAAGGATTTTTTTCTGAGTTTCTGATGTCTGGGTGCTCATGGATAAACATGAAAAAACCCAAGATTATTTAAATTAAACCCATGATTTCTTTAATAACCAAAGGATTATTGAGTCTCGCTGGTAATTTTATTTCTGTCATCGACAATTACAGAAACTATAAATTAAGTGTTCTGAACATTAGAGCGGATGATTTAAAATATGTATAAAATGCTTTATATAATCACAGTCAGGCCATAGAAATGCAGATTAGCCACAAGCAGAAATGCTTGAGAAAATAATTGAAACTAAACCTTTTTTTTAAACCGTACATGTTCTTTCTCCTCCTTTTTATGTTCTTGATGAATGACGGGGGATTGGGGAAGTAATTTTATTTAGTATTTTTTAAGTTCACTCTCCTCCAATTATTGTTTTTGTTTTTAATACGTTATGTTTTTTTTCTTCAGCTTACTGAGGCTCAGAACCAACTGATGGATTTCTTTTTAATGTTCCGCTGTGGACATCTTGTAATGCCAAAATTTCAACAATGAATAAGTATTCTGTTTTTGAAAAAGTCAGGTCTGATTTAATAGGATTACTTCTTTTCTGATCATCACATAATTTTCCATTCTGTGCAAATCACAGGAGCTGAAAAGTCCAAAGAAATAAACAAGCAAGACACAAAACGCAAATTAGTAATTTCATTCAGAATTTGTTTTTCTTATAATATGAAACAGGCCAAAGGTGAGCAAACAATTGTTTTATTTGTCTGTTTTTGGCAGATTTAAATATATATTTAATATTGAAAATAACCTTGTAACACTGTTGAACTCTTCTTGGACAGCATTTTCTCTCTATGTCAACTCTTCTTGATTTTAATGTTCCTTCAAAAAGAATTGAGTTCAGACTTTTTCCATCCAGTTCGACGAAATGTTATCTAACGAACTATCCTAACAGAAATACAAATAACCTTTTTCAAATAATATTTTTATGTAGCATTTAGAACATACATAAGCAAATAGATAAAAAGATAAAATTTAGAAATAAATCTTTAGTATTAATTTCTTATGCATTACTCTCTACAACCTTTTGATTTATTATTTCAGAGAGATACATTTCAGTCAGTAAATAAAAAAAACTCCTCGCTAAAAATCCAATTACTTGACTTTAAAATAAGAAAAGAATACAGAAAAAGATAATTAAAGTCAATTCTCTGTTACTAATTCCACACAAACATCAAAGATTATTGAACAAGTCTGAGTTTTCTTGAATTGGAAGTTATCCGGCTGTTGTGAGAAGAATGAGACAGAAAGAGAAACCATAAAACTATTTTACATTTGGGGCCAGATAAAATGTCAATGAGGGCCAGATTTGGCCCGTGAGCCTTTAGTTTGTCACATCCTCAGATCATTTATCTGTATAAAGTATTACTCTGTCTAGAACTTCTTGTCACATTGTGTTACTGCCTTCAACTTTAGGGGTTTTTAATGTTTTGTAATGGATTTAGCTGATTTATACCTGGAGTTAGCATGCTCAGCTTCTTTCCCTTAAGCCTCCACTCTGCTGCTCTATTGTTAAAGGCTGTGAACCATTCTTATTTTTAGATGCACCTGTAACATATTATCACAATCAGAAGTTGGTGTTCAACTGAAACGGTAAAAAGAAGGTGTTATGGTAAACAGTGATAACCTGGACAGGTAAAGCATGATAAGGAAAGTCAAACACTCCGTGAAAAGGTTGACAG
>JAUBOC010000078.1:3963793-3974402 GCA_032275365.1 Anablepsoides cearensis | reverse complement strand
TATGAGTTTGTATGTAATGTATGAATATAATATACAAGTTTCACTTTTTAAATGGAATAACTGAAATAAATCTACTTCTAATTTTATGACCAGCACCTGTATAGGTGAGAGTGAATGATTGTTTGTCCCTGTGATGGACTGGAGACCCAGGGTGTCCCCTGCCCCTCGCACCATATAACTGCTGGATGGACACCAGTGACCCTGAAAGGCAGAAGCAGGTATAGATGATGGATAATAACTATTTGTGATATTATCTGTAAGATGTGTTAAACAAACAAACATCACATAAAATCTGCTTAAACCAAAAGGAAACTTGATCTTGAAAAAAGGCAACTTTAAAATAAATCAGGCCCCAATTTTTTTCATAATGTAATTAAAAAGGTTTTTAAACTTCTGCCTCTGAGCTTCATAAAGGGGATAAAAATTCAAAGTGATTCAGAGAAAACTTCATGTTTCAGGAGAAATCAAAGTGTTTCAGGTGAAGTTTTTCCAGTAAAAATTTAGTTTCTGCAGATTTAAAGTGTTTTTAAAGCTTCGTCTGAAAGAAGCAGAAAAGTTAAACCAGAGGTCCAACAGGCTGCTGGACTGAACTGTATGAGAAACTCTCTTAGACCTGCTGAGCTGAAGGTCCAGAGTCTGGATCCTCTGAGCTAAAAGGTCTACAGTCAGTCCTCAGTCTCTTCAACCTTCAGCTTCACCTCAGATATTTTAAGAAAGAGACTGAAGAGCAGCAGGTCACAGGTTCAAGTCCTGCTCTCTCCAGATTTAGATGTTTTCTTTGTAAAGCTAAAAATAGTAAGACACCTTCTGGATTTGAACCTGCAACCTTCAAATTATAGAGGAAGCTAGTCTTCTTACCAGCTGTGCCACACACTCTTACAGATATCTTACTGTTTTTAAACATGTCTTTTATTTTTGGACTTTCGGGCATCAGGACATCCTGACTGTCTGAAGACTGAACATCTGAGAGGAAAACTTTCATCTGAGTCACTTCAGAGGCTCAGGAGCTCCTGAAAGCATCAGAGCTGAAACTCATGAGACCAGAACCTCCTCAGAACCTCCTCAGAACCCAACACCTGGACTCTCAGCTGCTCTTCAGGACGGTTCACACAGATTTTATTTCCACCAGGTCAAGTTAGGAAAAGTTGACTCAGTTTACCTCCAACCAGAGAGCTTCTGTTTTCAGTAGTGTTGGTTTATTTGTGTTAAGATTACTCAAAAAGTTAGGATAAAAATGCGGAACCTTTGATTGACAGGTGAGCTAATCTGCTAAATACGCAAATTCTTCTCCGAATCTTTTGCCTCTGCAGGAAAACCGTTTTCATTTATCAGCTGAACATTTTACAGAAAACATCACATATTGGGTTTTTAAATTGGTTCATCTTTTAACCATTTTTGTCACATTATGTCAGGTTAATTTAAGTAACTATCTATGGGATTGTAGAAAAACACTGTAGGGATGTTTTGAAAAAAAAAAGTGAAATTTTTCTGGGACACGTCCTCCCATTTGATTTTGGATAACGCTGCAAGAATTCTTGTTTTTAAGTCAAACAAAGTTTTAATGAAAATAATTAGCTGCACACTTGTTTTTATGTTTTCAACAGAAAATCCATAAAGAGCTTTTAATAGTTGAAGATTTTAAAGCCTAATAATTGAACTGGAGTCTCTTTTATGCATCATATGATTAAAACATGTTACTTTGAGCTGCAGGTTTTATCTTCAGAAGGAGGTCTGGTGCTTTTTTAAAGCAGGAAAATGCTTCGACGCTCAGTTATGAACGTGGTGGAGGATCTATTTGCAGCTCCTGGGAATAATGAGGGGGCCTTGTAGCTCTGCCTCCCTTTCATTCATATTTTAGCACGACACAGCTTGATGTCACAACCAGATGGAAAGAGCAAGATTGAAAAGTAAAAATGGCAGCTGCCGTCAGTCGAGGGTGAAGGTGAGTCACTGCTTTTCATTTCTTACAAATCCACGTTCCTTTTTGATTGCAGCGGAGTATTAATCCGAGGGGTTTTCTTTGTTTTACTTGTTTAAATTCACACATACACAGAAATACTTCTGGTATGTATGTTTTTCAGGTGGAGGAGTTCAAATATCATGGCCAAAAGATAATCTTCAACAGCGTCTCTTTGCAAGAGATACCAACATTGTTGGAGTCAGACTATAAATATGCTGTTTTTGTTTTTAACTGTTCAAAGGTACCTCACACTTACATATAATAATAATTATTTTTAGGGTGTTGTTTAATTCAAAGAATATACTCTCTTGTTTCAATAGAACTGGTTAAATTTTTAAAAGGACTAATGTTTACAAGATGACACTGAACGCACTAGGTGTGTTGGGAAATGTGTTTTTTACTGTGTATTTTTATTGCATGCCATAACTTGTGGCCATACATTAACTATCTCATGACACTGCATTTACTAACAAGTGACCACGCATTACCTATCTAATGGTCACACAGTAACTAACGAGTGACAACACATTAGTTAATAAGTGGTCACACATTAACTATCTAATGGTCACACATTTACTAACAAGTGGCCACACATTAACTAATGATCACGCATAACTAACAAGTATAAACATGCTAACTAATGAGTGGCCACACATTAATCGAGTGGCAATGCATTAACTATCCCATGGCCACACAATAACTAACGAGTGACCACACATTACCTATCTAATGGCCACAAATTAACTAATGAGGGACACATCAATTAATAAGTGGCCACACATTAACTATATAATGGTCACACATAACTAACAAGTGAAAACATGCTAACTAATGAGTGGCCACACAGTAATCAAGTGGCAATGCATTAACTATCTAATGGTCACATTAACGAGTGGCGATGCATTAATGAGTGGCCACACATTAACTATCTTGATGCCATACATTAACCATCTCATGGCCACGCATTAACGAGTGGTCACATTTACGAGTGACATTCATAAACTAAAGAGTGGCCACACATTAACTCTCTCGTCACAACGCAATAACTATCTTGAGTCCATACATTAAGTATCTAGATGTCACGCATTAGTTAATGAGTGACCATGCATTGACTATCTTGAGTCCATGTATTAACTAACAAGTGGCCATGCATTAATTTTTTTAAATCTTTATCTTTGTAATAATAAAAATCGTTCCCATGTGGATGGCGTCTAAAAGAGCTCTATCTTCTCTTTACTGCAGGTAGACTCCACACTTCACCCATTTATTCAATACATTAAGTCCAAATTAAAAATTTAATCGCCATCATTAACTAAATTAGACCCAGTTTTTCACAGATGTATTCAGGTTAAAATCAGGAGTTTGTATCTGTTTAGTGTTTGAGATGTGAAACATGAAAAAGTATTTGATCTACACCGTCTGATGTCCCATTACTTGTGTTAAAAGGATGTGGGGGGAAAAATCAATAGGGACTTAGCAACAGCGAGTATCATTGAAATAACCGTGTCATCACTTTTTCTCTGACTGACACCTGATTTTTATTCATGAAGGAGGAGAGTCCACATGTAGCTCATAAAATACAATCCAGATCCAGAGTGACAAATTACACTCAGTTTAACAAAAAAATATAAAAAGAAACAGCATTTTTCTAAGCGGTGTGATGCTCTGAAAGGTGGAGGCTCACAGACGCAGCAGCAGAGGAATCCAGCAGGATGGATGCTGCTGCGGCGCCCCTGCTCTCCATCTTCATCTGCAGCTTGTCTCCTCTGACATGGCTGAGCTTTTACATGGAAATTTAGCTTGTAGTTAAATAAATTGCACTGTTACCCACTGACAGGAGCCAACAAAGACTTATGATAGGAACGTCCGGAGCTGAAAGAGCTGCGCGCGCAGGAGATAAAACCTCCCGGAGACGGTTACACACCTGTCAATCATCCTGGAGGTGCTGCAGCGCAAAGTTTGACTTGGAGGAGCAACACAAGGCATCTCCGAGGCAGAATAAATGAAAGACATTTATTTGAGCCTTTTGTTGCACCAGATAAGCTTTTACAGAATCTCGTCCGGTTTGAACTCTTTAATCTTTAAAAACAGCTGAAAATCCTGACATTTGAAGAAATGATTCAAAAATTCAGTTGAATTATTCTGCCGACATTTTTAGATTTCAGGTGATTTAATGTTATATTTCTGCATTATTGGTGAATCCGACTGGAGTTTTCCTCCAACAAAGACTTCCTGCTGCAGTTTGTCTCCCCTCTGATCCCTCTGGTGAACGCTCAGTTATGCACAAAGACCAGCAGGGTCCACAGTAACACGCTGCATGCATGCTTGGAGAAAGTGTTTGATGATCCTGCCTTCGTGTAAAACCTCATCCCAACAAGGTTTTTCAAACAACTCCGAGCTGGACCACCTCCCCTCGTTAACAAAAACACACACAGAGCTCCGGGCTGGCGCTCGTCCTCCTGAGGTTAATCTGTAACGAGTTTTATTCGCTCTGCGGCGTGAAGTCACGTGTTCCTGGGGGCCGCCGGGGTGGTCCCTCCCAGCGTCCGGTTGTCTGGGAGAGGCGGGGGGCTCCAGTCCGGCTGGTAGAAGTGGATGTCAAACGTCCGAGCCCAGCTGGCGAACACCCGCTTCTCGGTGATGAAGCGGTGGTGGCTGCCGCGCTTGCCCCGCTCGTGGGAGATGTACATGTTGCACTCGTCGGGGCCGCGCGGCTCGTAGTAGTGGTAGGGGATGGACTGGTGCTGGGGCTCCCTGCAGCGACACAAACACAGAACAAACAGTCACCCTGAAAGTTCAGGAAAAGCCTTTTGTAAGGTTTGATTTCAGGCTACAGGTAAGAACCAGAGGAAGTCGTCTGACACCCTGGTGTTTAAAAAACAGAAAGTAGAGAAACGACACCGGTTCTGCCCACTGGTGGAACAAAAACTGTTAAAGGGTTAATAAGATGTTTGGGTTTTATGTGACTCCATGAAGTGTTTTTAAATTCTAGGATAAACGAGGGAAACCACGACTGATGATTAGGGAAAGACTTTTTTTTTTTTAAATGACTGGAATAAAATCACAACTTCACTTTACTACAACTTTATTTTCATTATATTGTGATTTTTATTCTTGTAATATTTCATCTTTATTCACTTACCTTTTTTTCGTAATATTTGGACTTTTTTCTTTCTTTTTTTTTACATAGTATTGCAACTATTGTGAGGTTTATCTCATAATATTTAAACTTTTTCCTTGTTATATTTTGACTTTATTCTAGCACTATTTTATTGTGGTAATATTTCAACTTTTTTTTAACATTTTGACTACAATCTTGTAATATTTCAACTTTTTTCTCGTACAACATTCTTTTCATACTATTTGGATTTTTTTCTTATAATATTTTGACTTTTTTTTTACTATTACGAATATTCTAATATGACTTTTTTCATAATATTTCAAGGTTTTACTTGTAATATTTTGACTTTATTCTCGTAATATGTAGACATTTTTCTCATAGTATTTTGACTTTGTTTATAGTACTACTTTTTTGGTAATATTTCAACTTTATTCTCGTTCAACATTTTTCTCATACTATTTAGACTTTTTTCTGGTAACATTTTGACTTTTTTCTCACAGTACATTGAATTTATTCTTATAATATTTCAACTTTATATGACGTTTTTCTCGTAACAATTAAAAAAAAAATTCTCATAGTATTATGACTTTATTCCAAGACTATATCAACTCTGTTCTCATATTTCAACTTGTAGTATTTTGACTTTAACCTCTGATTTTTTTTTACTTTCTTCTCATATTATTATGACTTTTACTTGTAATATTTTGACTTTATTCTCTTAATTTTAAAACTATTCTCTTAGTCTCTGTTATAGGGACTATTGAGCATTTTAGAAAAGAAAAAGTTAGTAAATGCTGCTAATGAGGGGCTCAAACCAAAGAGCAGCCGGTCAGTTAGACCTCCTGCAGCACGATGAAGGGTCTTCATGTCTGGAGGGTCTTCACAGCCTTCACTCACGTTTATGTTTGAGGATGTGTAGAAGCTGTGGTGAGTTTCTTCACATAAAGCTGGTGAAAACATTTTAAATCAAATGAGGATCATTGGGTTGAAAAGGAAAAAAAAAACAGCCGTTACTCCCCTGCAGGCACACACTCAATCAGACTTTTTGTTTTTACAGTGAAATATATGATTAATGATGTTTGTGGAGACGTTTCAGATTGTTTTAGTCGTAAAGTTCTCTGTAAATATTCAGAAAACATTTTGTCAGCTGCCAATTTCTACAATTTGTTTTCCTCTGCTACATCCACACTGTCATTCATCATCACACATTATTCACTGTCTGATCTTATATATTTATCTTCCTCCATGTTGCTGTGATTTATCAGACAAGTGCAGGAATGAAGGGAGATTTAAATCCAGTCTTTTTGATTTGGGAAACAATTATTCTCTGCAGCTTCCTTTTGTGTTTAAGAAACTAACAAATAAAGAAAAACACACAACCACTCTGGCTTTTGTTCACATATCTTGCCAAACAGATTGACTTAATTGGAATTTGTGGTTAAAATAAGTTTGTGGACGTTCTCCAGCCTGGCAGAGAAATGAGACAAAACAAAAAACTTGGTAATAAACGTAGTTCTGTGTGAACAGATGGAGTTGTTAGGTGGCCTGGTTGACCAGGAGGAGCTGCACAGTTCATCATTTACCGTTTATTATACAACATATCTGACAATAAGTTAAAAAAACATGTTTTTCTGTCTTCAGACGGTTGACTTTCTGCACAATCTGCAGACTTCAGTTGCCATGAGAACCGAACGGATCGCTAAGAATCCACAAGCAATTTCTCAAAGAAATGAAGCAGCGTTGGCTTTTCACGGCCGTCCAGATTGGATTTACCTGTAGAGCCAAAATAAAAAATGATCCCCCCGATCGATCAGAGCTCAGCTCAAGGATATACGGGACATTGAACAGTTTTTTTTTTCTTCTTTTTTTTATGAAGTAATCTAATAAGACGTGTTCCTTGTTCGATAATCCTCCAGTTAAAGTGCGAGCCGAGGCGAACGAGACGCCAGCTGTAAATCAAATCATTAAAGTCTGCTAACGAGGCCGGCTGCTGGAGCAAAACAAGCGTCAGAAACCACAGCTTTTCATCCGCTCACCAACATGAAACCATCCATGTGGAGCTGAAAATATCAGACTTTTTAATCATTCTTCAACACAATCTGGGCTTTTTAGTGGATGAATTAAGTAATAAAAGTGCTTTTTTCCCCTGTGAGGAGTTCATTTGGAAAAATATTAACATGGATCATTTTTAGAAAGAGAGAAAACACTAAGTAAAAACTTTCTATTTTTGTGTTTTGGATGTTTTATTTCTTCATAATTGGCACCAGTCTCAGAAGAAACGTCCTAAAAGCATCTTAACAGTTTTATCATTTTAACATGTTCAAGTATTAACTTTAGAAATGAGAATTTTAATATTTTAAGGTTTGGATTCGAAAAAAAGTGCTAAAAAATTGAAAGGTTCTTGCCTTCAAATCCGCAGTTTTATGATCTGACAGCAGGAGCAGAAACATTTTAGTGTTTAGTTCAGTTTTATTAAAGATTAAATATCTCGTCCTTTCATCTCATCCTGAAAACTTTTTTTTACCCACCTTTGTGCTGCATCCTTCATGCATGTTCCAGTTCATGAATTAATGGTTGAACGTTTCAATTTTTATATGTTTGAGACAAAAAAAGCTCATAAATCTGCTTGGCTTGAACCGGTGTCCTTTTTCTCTTGCAGCTGTTGTGTTTTTTTATTGATGCCAAATAAAACATTTAAATGTTGAAGAGAATGATGAACTGTACTCAAACTAAATCAAACACAAACAGGTGGTCAAAATCAGGAAAAACCTGACAGAAGGAAGCAGATCTGACAGAAAATGATGCCGAGAAGCTTTTGAACTAAAGCTTTCAGCCTATATTTAAATGACATTAAAATAATCTCATCTTTTGGCATCAGGCAAAACATTTCACACTACATGAGGTGTTATATGGAGCAGAGGATGTTTCACAATAAAAGCATCAGAGGATGCAGTCAAGACTAACTGCTGGTGGAGTGTAAACAGAAAACTAAATACAGATAATTTTATGATCTCAGATAAAGTTCAGGTTCAAGTCTGGTTTTCAGTGTTCTACCTTCACAAAATATTGATTTAATGTTGTTTTATTAATCCCCAAAATTTAGTCAAATGTTTTTTAAATGGCTGGAAAATGTAAAGTTTTGTGTAAATCATAACATTTTCCAGTGGAATATAAACCTAACTCCCCCTAGAGCTGCTTCACTCCACAGCTGCTGGTTAACATGAGCAGGTGTTCCTCATGATGTCAGCAGGTATGAGGTAAACTTCAGGTTTTCTGTTTAAGATGAATTTTATCAACTATTTTATCTGGACAACCTGGTTTTTAAAGATAAAAAATAATATCAAAGACAAAACATTTAAAGTACAAGTGACACTTCTATCCAATAAATGCAAAAAGTCAAAGAAAGCATATTTATACTTAGGAAAATTGGCATAGTACACATGATTTTACCCATTTTGTCACATAACCGGCCTATTTTCTTTTAAATTTGGCTCAGCCAAAGTGAAACAGGAAGTGACATCAAAGGGGAACACATTAATAAAATAAACTCTGATATAGTTTGTTTATTAAAACAAAATTATTTAAACTTTAACTCTTCTTTGTCTCTCTTTGATAGAAACTAAAAATAATCTAAAGAAACATCAGATTCTTCTCTACAGTCTGTTTTTAGCTTTTGTAACAACACTGTTTACATGCAGACATTCCCCTTTGACATCACTTCCTGTTTCTTCACATGCCAACATCTCAACAACTGTTTATTGCAGCGACATGAAATTTGTTTTGCAACATGTTATCAATGTTATCTTTCCAAAAATACATTCATGTTTATTACAAAAATTTGATTTCACTGGCACTTTAAATTTTGTGTGAATTTAAGTAAACTGGCAGTGAGATGGGGCACCACCTGAAATCTTGCCTAGGTCCTTCACACTCTAAGAGCCACTCATCACACAAGACTCCACTGTGTTTGTCTGTTAGCAAAATATCTCAGCTAAACAGCGTAAGCGGACACAAAAGTGACAACAATTCAGTCAGTTTCACTAATATTTAGCTGAACTCTGATGAAGAAGTAGCTGAAAGTCACCAGCAACACATTCTAGGGGTGACATTTTCATTACATCATTTTAAAATCTTGAACAAAATGTAATCTTTTCAACTTAAGATGATCGGAGTATAAAATAAAGTAAGAAAAGCAGCAGGTGATATACATTCCTTCTATGAATCCTCTGCTTTTAGCTGCATTAGATGAAACAGCTTCAGGTTTTATCTGAAGCGATCAGAGATTTTCACCTTTTCTTTCTACATCTGGAGCCTTTTCAGCGTATTATTTGTAGTCAGCCAGCACGCCGTGAATTTAGGTATTCCACAAACAACTCCTGCATCACTGAAATCTATTATCAGCCTGATTTCTTTTTTTTTTTCTTTTCAGTTTTAATCTTTCCTATCAGGCACTTGTGCTGCTATGAATTTTGAAGCGGCTGCCTAAAAACGCTCTTAGAGACGACGCCTTGGTTCAGCTGCAAGTCCTGGATTAAATTCAGCCCCACGGTTCTGACCTGCAGAAGTCCGGGGCCACCATGCCGAACACGTTGATCCGGTCGCAGAGCTCCAGAGCGATGGTCATCGTGAACCAGCCGGTGCTCAGCCAGGAGTTGGAGATTTTCCTGAGAATAAAACACATTCAGCTGATTAAAAATAAAATATACGATGAAGGACAGATAATCAGATGCAGAGATTTATCTGAACACTGATTCCTCTGACTGCAGGATCACTCAGATCCCCTCACAGCTTCATTAAAATCCAGATTCATCCTCAGTATCGACTGATTCAAACCAAGCCTGTCAAATAATCAAAACCTTAATCAGAAAGCAGCTTTGCTCCCCACGTTCTGCTGACAGTTGAATTCACATTCTGACGGGGGTCGGCCCGCTTTTTCACTGCAAAGAAATGAGCTTTCTTGAGTTTTAATAGTAAAATATAAAATGATATTGAATTCTCCACATTTAAATATTGGTCTCGGATGAAAACACACTTCAGTTTGACTCCATTTTAAAAGAATTAGAGTGCCGCTTCAAGCAAAGTTTACAAATTTATGAGTGGAAATTAAAAGAAAACAGAAGTATTGCCTCATCCAATTAAAACATTTTGGTTTTTTTTAGTCTTTTGTTTAATTCAATCAAACTTTGACAAAAGCTGGAATTTATTCTTCAGTGAAAAGAGAACAAATCATTCTTTGCCTCAAATAAGTCTGAATCTGCTCAAATAAATATAAAAACTTGTTGGCAGATGAATGTGCTGCTCTATTTCTGTAGCTATTCTTAAAGAGGTAATATTATGTGTTTCACAGGCATATATTTAAATTCTACACCATAATAAAGTAACTATGTCACCTTCAGTTGTTATTATAATGCTTTTTATCTGTTTAAATACAAAATAAACTTGTCTTCTCATCATATCTGTTTCTAAACACCTTGAAATTGGCCTCTGTCTCTTTAAGAACCTCCTTCAGCTTCTGTCCCGCCCATTTC
>JAUBOC010000078.1:3917056-3930123 GCA_032275365.1 Anablepsoides cearensis | reverse complement strand
GTACTGATAGTTGTACTGATAGTTGTACTCAGAGTTGTACTCAGAGTTGTACTGATAGTTGTACTCAGAGTTGTACTCAGAGTTGTACTGATAGTTGTACTCAGAGTTGTACTCTCAGCTGAAAGCAGCAGATGAATCTTAAACTGGCATCAAATCTGTTTCTGTTTTACCTGCAAAACTGAACAAAATCCTCTGTATTGTTCCTGTTGCTGAACTTTTCCTTCACGGCCACTTTAAAACTGAAACCTTCAGCCTCTCAAGTCTTTAAATATTCTATGATAACCCTAACTCCTCCACACTGACCCCCCTTTGCCTCCATCTTAGTTTTTGTTTGATTTTTCGGTTTGTTTCCAACTTCTGCTTCTCAGTTCAGACTTCAGGTTTGTCTCTTTTCTGCACCTTTCTTCTTGCACTGTACATCTGTGACCTCCTGCTTTTGTGTAAATATCACCTGTTTTTTTTTTTTTTGTTTGTTTTTGCTTACGAGAAACATTTCAACCCCGTAAATCGTATAAATGCTTCCCTTCAAAGAATTCTAAGTATTTAATTAAAGATATGCTTCAAACCGAAATAGAATTTTTCATTCGACATTAAGATTTTTAATAAAAGCAAAGTGGAAGATTAGTGCGTTGGTTTGTTTTTATTAAAGCACCTCATGTTAAGAATAAAACAGCTGCTGATAAATATTTGTGTTTATTAATCTGGAATGGTTCAGAAATTTAGAAATAAATAAATAAATCGACAGCAGGGAAGGTCTGTCCCTGAATTTAATTTGCCTCTTAAGAAGTTCAAAGACTGCATCTTGCCAGAGTTTTAAACCAAGATTGTCCTAAAATGAGAAATGACAGAATTACAGCTGTTTTGATCATGCAGTTCTGTAAAATCTTGCACGTCAGCTTCTACAACACTGAATTTTAGCTCAGTGTGTTAAAATTTACTGAAGCCTTTCTTTTAAAGTGTGTTAGTTACATTTTGAGTAAGAAAACTTCCACTAACATTTTATTGCCATTTAATTCACTGCTCTTACATTTAGCTAAATTGTACTAAATATTTTATCTAAATACTAAAACTTAAATCTAAATGTGCAAATCTAAATGTAAAAATTTAATCTTAAATAGTGTTGTTAAATGTTAGTTTACATTTAAGTATTTCACAATATATCACAGCATTTGCTTTAGGTGCTTATCTCTTTTTATGTCATCATTCTGAAACAAAAGCAAACGGTAACACTGCTAACGCTGCCAAATCTGTCAATGCTGCTAATTATGCTAACTCTGCCAATGCTGCTAATTATGCTAACTCTGCTAATGCTGCCAATGCTGCTATTGCTGCTAACTCTGCCAATGCTGCTAATAATGCTAACTATGCTAATGCTACCAATGCTGCTAACGCTGCTAACTCTGCTAATGCTGCCAATGCTGCTAATGCTGCCAATGCTGCTAATTATGCTAACTCTGCTAATGATGCCAACGCTGCTAACCCTGCTAACTCTGTCAATGCTGCTAATTCTGCCAATGCTGCTAAAGCTGCTAACGTATGGTTTTCAATGACCAAATTTCAAATTTTAAATGCATCTTCAGAAGTGTTAGCAACATTAGCAGCGCTAGCAGAGTTAGCGGTTGCTTTGTCCCAGGATGATGACGTCACAACAAGAGCCGAGGACCAACAGCAAAGGCTGCATTGAACTACTTTAACACTTAGCTGGAACATTTAAGATTTCACTTTTACATTTAGATTCACAGTTTGGGATTAGGGTTAGTACAGTACAGATTAGGAAAATATAAGAGTAGTGAGCTAAAAACCAAAATGTTAGTGGAATTTTTTTAAACATATTATTGTACACTTTGCGCCTCACAGTGATCACCTAAACTGATTTTACTCATAGAATAAAGTCGTCCTTCCCACCAAGAGTTAAATCCTCATTATTAAATCTGTGTGACCAGCTGGAACTTAAAGCAGGGTTTGTTTGTGTTACATTTAATAGCAACACACTAATGAAATGAATCATAACCCGAGTGTTTATCACCAAGGTAAAGCCCATTCATTTAGTTAATGGAAACATCTGAGATGCTATAATAGTCGACCTGATGATGAGGACGAACAAACAAGACGTGTTCGCTCGCGCTCATCTTCATAATGAAAGTAATGATTTCTGCCAGCGACTCTGGAACGGACCCACATCAGTAAAAAGCTGCTTTTTTTTTGTGGTGAGCCTCCCCCATAAACAGCAGGCTCATTACTTTAATCCTGAGCGTCTGCAGCTTAGCAGGAGTTTATAAAGACAAACAATGAACTGCTGCATGCAAACATGTTTCTGTCAGGAGGATTTTTTCCTTTAATGAGTCGCTGAGGAGGAGGTGAGAATCACAGCTGCAGCAAAGAACTCAAACCTTTCAACACATAAGATTTTAAATATATATATAGTTTTGCTGAAAAATGTCCAAAATAAAGTACCTGTGACATCATTATTTAAATAAATATGAATGTATTTTTGGAAAGATAACTCCGATAACTTATTGTAAAATATGTTTTGTGCTGCTGAGATGAACAATTGTTGAGATTTTCACATGTGAAGAAACAGGAAGTGATGTAACAACACAATAACAACACAAACTGTAGAGAATAATCTGATGTTTCTTTAAATTTTTTTGAGTCTCTATCAGAGAAATTAAGTAAAGTCCAAGTTCAAATAATATTGTTTCAATAAACATATATCAGCGAGTTTTCTTTCTTGAATGGTTCCACTTTGGCTGAGCCAAGTTCAAAAGAAAATATACCAGTTATGAAAAAATGGGTAAAATCACGTGTTTTATGCCAAGTTTCCTATATACAATATGTTTTGAATTTGTAGGATATGCACATCACATGTACTTTAATAAAAACTGTTTTTGTTACAAAAAGCAGATTCAGTTCTTATTATAAAATGGAGCTATGTAAATAAAATTATGTTTCTAGATTTTATTCTGGTTCCCAAAACAGAGCTCAAATTCCCTAAGGAGATCAGGTCTGGAGCTGAGCTACAGGACCAGAATCACTTTAAAATGATTGTGGCAGCACGACGGCTCAGTGGGTAGCACTGTTGCCCCACAGCAAGAAGGTTCTGGGTTCGATCCCCGGTTCGGACCTAGGGTCTTTCTGTGTGGAGTTTGCATGTTCTCCTCGTGTTTGCGTGGGTTTTCTCCGGGTGCTCCGGTTTCTCCCACCCCTAAAAACATGTACAATAGGTTGCCTTCAGGCCCAGGCCGCCCTTGAAAATAAGATCTGAGATCTCAATGGGATTTGCCATAGATATTGCCTATGCTATATCTGTTGACATATCTGTCAACAGATTCTGTTTTGAGAAATAAAGTTTAATTTTGAACAGATTGATGAGGCGATGGCTCACAAAGGCAACAATATGGATTATTGACATGAAACAACACAAATCTTACATTTTATAAATCTTTACACTTGCACTGGAAGTGCTACAACTAGCTGCTGCTGCCACACACACACACACACAATTAAATTTTATGCATGATACAAAACTGATGAACTAAACTAAAGTAAAAAAAAAAAGCTACTTTTGCAGGTTTAGGTTTTAGCTACCGTTTTGCTCATTTTATTTTAAAATTTTGCTCATTTTAGATACTACTTTGCTGAAAGAAGAACAGAAGCTAAAATTAGTCATTCAGCTCATATTTCACAGGAATTTTCTTTTTTAACAGGCTTGACAACAAAATGCTCCTGGTCTGAGGTAGAAATGTTCCTAACCCACAGGAGGAGATTACAGAAAAATACAAATAACAGTTTGATCCTTCTTCTCTCCCGCTGTGGAAGGAAAGCTCATTAATCACACCTAAATAGCCGAATAATGTGTTCGGCTAGGTTCGGCTGCAAAAAAACAGAAACGATTTTTTTATTGTGAGACTGCCCTGTTATACATCTCTTTATAATCCACTTAAAAAAAGATTTACTAAATACATTTAGCTTCAAATTCTATACAGACTTCAGAGATAAAACCTAATATTAAACAGAGAAGAAGTTAGTTTGCTTCTTTGTAAATAGCTTCTGTATCTGTTTAGTTTTATTTGTCATTTTGGGCTTTAATGTGATTAAAGTGGCTTAAAACCGCTGCATTTATAGGGGTGAAATGTAGTAATTCATAATAAAACCTATTTTTTACAGAGCGTAACAATTATCCAGTAAATACTGGGCTGTGTTATGAAGTTAAAATCACTGTTCAACTAATTAAATGAGCTTTAATGCATTTATCTCTACTTCCTTTATGTTAAAGACGGGGAAGTTTACCGGTGATTACTGAATACAAAATAAAAACGAGCATGTAGGATTACTCTTTGGACTGAATGCTTATCAAAAAATAGCCTCCTCTCCTCCATCCATCCATCCATAATTGCTTTCCAGGCCTGTGCTGGAAAGAGCCCGAAGCTTTCTTGTGTTTGGCGAGAATAAAAAAGCACCGGAGATAAGGGCCGAGTCCAAGACCGGGGCACTGCGGTGGAACCAAATCCCCATTTTTCTCTCTTCAATCAAACCGCAGTATTTAGGTATTCAGAGAAAAGGGTTTTGTTATAAAAATAGGTGTTAAATGTCGTTCGTAGAGTTATTCAGACCTGAGACACCTGAGTTGGGTTTATTCGTGTCAGATGAGTCCTTGAAGGAGTCGGTCTAACCGGGGAGGTTTTACCTGCATCTTCATCCATCTGGTGGAAGGAATGGGAAAGTCTTAATGAACGATGAAAAACGACTTTGCAGCTTGGAAAAAAAAAAAGAAAAACACAAAGAAGATAGAGCTGCCTGAGATGAAATATGAGGCATCTCAGTTCTCCATCTGTCACTTTAGCTGCGGTTCGTAGAGGGATGCCTTGTCACAGCGACTCGGCACAGATAGATTCGCGCTCACGCCTTCAAGCCGAGTGTCCCGAGTCGGAGAGAATTTGTGGCCTCGATGTGTCTCAAACTGACTAACCAAGGTTTCTTTTTTTTATATCTCTGAACAATCTGCTTCTTTTAAATTCTTGGTTCTAACTCGGTGGGATTTTCTGCAGCTGTTCCCAGACGATGAAAGACTTTTTTGATCACGTTACTTTTCCTCCCTGAGGCATCACTATGACAATGGATTTATCTTTGTAGATAAATGTTTTGACAATTCTTGGATAGATTGTCATGAAGTTTGGAGCCGTCATAAAAACTTACTCATTAAACCGTGGGCTATTATGTCTAAATTACCATCTTAAAAGAATAAAATAGAACATAAAAGGAGGAAAAATATTGATGTGTGGGATCTAAACCGATTAATACAAGTTATATTTGCAAGAAAAACAGCTGAAATATGAAAACAAAAGCCAGATTCACACGAAACCTTCTACAGTCATGTGCAGCTTTACTGCTCATCCCGCTAATGCATGTTCCTTACAAATGCGGCACCATTTAAAAAAGGTAATTTTACAGACTTTTCAGCAGTGTAAAATATATAGCCAAGAATTTTCACTACAACAAAAGGACTAATCTACCAAACACAAATTTAATTACTTATTTGTAACCACTTTTTACAAAAGGGTTTGTGGGGCTTAATGTACCTCCTACTTTCCACTCACACATTGTTTTTTCTATCCATATGGGAACTTTGACTTCCATTCATTTTCTAGTCTAATTTCTATATCCTAACCTGACCATTTACCCTAAACCTAACCACCTCGGTACATACCCGACCCTAAGTCTAACCACCTCAGTATGTACCTGACCCTAAGCCTAACCACCTCGGTATGTACCTGACCCTAAACCTAACCACCTCGGTACACAAAAGACCCTAAGCCTAACCACCTCGGTACACAAAAGACCCTAAGCCTAAAATTGGCATCTGTACCCATGGGGAACAGGCTTTGGTCCTTATAAGCATAATTAGGAACTTATAAGGTTGTCGTTTTCTGGAAAATAGTCCCCACGATGTAGCAAATACATGTTCACACACACCACCTTGTCAAGCTCAACGTAACCAATTACAGCTAAACCTGTTAGAAAAACAAATATCTTAACACAGCAGAAATCAGCTGAGATCTGTTTTTTACATTTTATTAATCATATTCCATTGGTTTACAGTATGGCAAGGTGAGAAAACTTGAACCGAGACCACCCAGTGCGGTCCAGGTTTCTGTATGATGTGTGAAACTCTAGGCCTGTTGGCCAAATCTGGTCCACCTTGACATTTAATGTGGCCCATGAGAGCTTCAAACATGTTTTAACGTATTAAAACAAGTTGCTTAAGGTGCGCAGGGTTCAAATGTAGCCGCGAAAATGCAGCGAAACAGATTTTTTAAAGTAAATTCTGTCGGCTACTATTGCTACAGCCCAGTGGTACTAGGAAGTGGGAATTTCCCATTTACAAGTTGTGAATTTAGACTGGAACGTCCCTCCAGTGGGAATTCCGTGTTAGAAAGTGGAAGAGTTCGAAAATCAAGACGGCAGCTATTTACCACAGCTCAACAGTGAGTATGACTCTGACTTTTACTTTTAATAGTATCTGTGTTTTATTTCACATTAAGTCAGTCGTACATGAAGTACTTTTCAGTGTTTATAAGAGAACGTGTTAAAATGTTGTTTCTATGCAGGAAATACCACAGAGGTAAAAACTGTAAAACTCCCTGAAAAACAAAGATCACAATCACTGATTCACAAGGTTCCAAGTTCCTGAAATATACTGTAATTTGAAAAATGATAAAGAACAGCTGATTTATTAGAGCTCTGCAGCTCAGGAGAACAGGTGCCAACAGAAAACCACAGCCCAGATGATTCTTCAACCTTTCAGCTGTTTTTCACTTTGTTCTGACAGGAAACAAGAACAAAAAATAGAGACATTACGAGTCTGACTCTCGCTCGGGAAGTTAAAGATTTCTCTTTTTAATTACATGAAAAGCCGTCGCTGTGGAGCAGAAACATTCTGCAGCTCAAGCATCAAGGTGCTCCACCTGCCTGACAAGACTCCGCTCCTCCGACTCCACCTGACTCATCTGCAGCGTTCTGGTGTCGCGGCGGTAATCAGAGGAAGGAAGGCGGCTGCACCGACTCGCCTTCCCCCGCCTCTGCTGAGAGACGAGCAGGAGCAGCTTCATCCTCCTCCTCCTCCTCGGTGAGGAAATAAAAAACAGAATAGTGCTAAAAGAAAAGGAGCCCCTGTGGGATTTCACTCTTCCACTCACGGATCTTTCTCCTCTGTCGCTCTCAGGCTGAACCTTTCCTGACTCCTGCATTCTCTTTTATCATCCTCTCCTTCCTTAGCCTTTCTCATTTTTTTGTCCTCCTTTCTCATTCCCTTTGCCCTCTCTCTATAAAAGAGTCTCTTCCTCTTTTCATCTCCAGCCTAAGTTTTCCCTCCTTATCTCGTTTCTCTCCTTCACAGCTCCGATCCAGCCCAACCAGCGCTGCTGCATAACTAGAAATAAATTACCCTTCATTCTGACCTAAATCAAACATCTTCCAATAAAAAATATTGAGTATGGAAACTTATTGTGCATTTTTGGAGAAAAAGAAAAAAAAAAGTATAGAAGAAGTTTGACAAAAGGCGAACTAAAAGTCTGCTGAAAGCATCCATAAGGTTTGGATGAATTTGAAGCTCTGTGGAAGATAAAGTGAAGCGGTCAAAGGCTGACTGGCACTGCGCCCCGTGTGCCACTCATCTGAGAGCTCAAACAGATCGATGCAGCCAAGAGGTCAGCGAGCAAAGAAGACGAGGACAAAACGCTCAAGTCGGTGTATTTTTACCCAAACACTGATCATTTTGCACGACTGGAGTTCAAACGAGAAACAAGGACGACTTCTATTCTGAAGAAGCAAAATGAATTCTAATGTAAAGTATGGATTAGAGTTTGTGTGAGGCTGAAGCCCGACGTAAAACTGCACGTTTGAAGCAGCTTAAATGATCTTCAGCGGAGCTGTGACCCTAATGATGTCCTCCGTCCCCGAAATGTCAATAAGCTTATAGCTGGAAATAAAAAAATAAATAAATAAAAGGTTGCTTATGATGCTCGGCTGCTCGAGTTCAGTCGAGGAAAATCAATTTTCATCCTCAGCAGTGTTCAGTGACACATCACAGACAAATCCTCATCAAATCCAAACACACGCGCTCACTGGATATGAGCTTTTCAGTCAGAGTGGAATGTGCTGCGTCCTCCAGCGGGTCCTGAAACGCCACTGCAGTGACTTATTACACATTTAGAACATGCAGCATTACTCCAACAGCTGAACGCCCTCAGATCTGCAAAACACTTCAGTCAGGTTCAAAACTGACCCGAACACAGGAAGCAACAACAACCAGTGACCCTGAAGCAGCAAAGAGCTGCACGATCTATCGTAACGCGTGTGATAATCAATGCGATGGAGGCAAAATAAATCAGAGTTTTATCTAGAGACTAAACCATGATTCAATGTAGGAAACAGTCACATTTTATGGCTTTTATTTTGACGGGTCGCTTCATGCCAAAAAGGCTCAAACTTTTTTTATTGTGAAAATTTTGGGACAATAAAAGATAAATGAAGATAAAACGTTTTTTCAGTGAATTCTCCAGCTGTGGAGGAAAATGATGAGGATCTTGATGAAAACAAGGAAGATGAGCGAATTCGCAGAGAATTGGTGGAAAATACAGTTAGCATGAATGCTAATATTAAAGTATGGCAGAAAGTGGACAAAGTACTCACCTTTTACTTGAGTAAAAGTATTGATACTCATGGTCAAATCTACTCAACTAAAAGTAAAAGTTACTTGGTCAAAAATGTACTCAAGTTAAAGTACTGAAGTACTTACTTTTGAAAATACTTAAGTATTCAAAAGTACATGCATTTAAAAGTGCTTAGGTATTCAAAATTACAAATTAAAATTTTAATATCAGTGCATTGCTGTATTGTTTTCAGAGTGATTTTACAGAACCTTGTAACTTTCAGAAACCACCTGATGTATCGACACGTAAAACCAAATTCACCTTCTGTAAAGACTTCAGCATAAAAATACAATAAAATGAGCGGTGAGTTCTTACATGCAGACATGTAGTTTAGCTGCAGTGAACACAGAAGACGTTTAAACTGATAGGAGTCCTAAAATCTCAAACATGGAGCTGACATATGGTCATGGATGTGCTGGTTTCTCTACTCTGGGTTTGAAATGAAGGTGGAGCTCAGGCTCAGCTTGTTATTGTTAACGAAGATGATGTCATTCTAAATCCATCCCAGGTGTGAGCTACGACTGTGATTGGTTCCCCTTGTGAGGAACAGAGCGTGTGGCCAATTACATTTCAAGAAAGAAAAACAGCAACAGCCGATTACAAAGATATTCTAAAGTAACAACTAACGAGCTTCCTAGAAATGTAGGAGTAAAAGTCATAAGTATTGACAAAAAATAATTACTCAAGTAAAGATACAAAAAAAATGTACTTAAGTACAGTACTCAAGTAAATGTACTCCATTTGTCCACCCCTGACTGAGATAAACACAGAGGCGACACGTCAGGAGGTAAAAGGCAATTCATGTTTGTGTCTCAGGTTCCAGCACAAATACAGGTTAAAAACATATGTGTAACATGAACAAATCACAGGTAAGATCAGTGCAAAAAAAAAAAGAAAATTTGTTTTATATATATATATATATATATATATATATTTTTTTTTTTTTTTTAATTGTAATATATAGTCCAGGGTTAGAAAAAAAAAATCACAATGTCAGTTTTTTCCACTATCGGCTCTAAGCTGCACTCAGAGAAGCAGGTGTTCATCTATGTTCTGCATAAAGAGGTCTTTCAGAGGTCTTCATTAAAACCTTTACAAACTCAGAGAACCTTCAATGTTTCTCTTAAAAACAAGAACTGCCTGAACCAGACTGAAGTGGTCCAGAGGGCTGATGAGGACATGCAGCTGAATCCAGAATCCCTGTTCTGGATTCAAACAGGACCTAAGAACCCAGATCCAGCTGTGTTCTTAGGTCCCCCTCAGTCGACGTTCTGAGCCCGACGTCATTCCTGAGGTTCTCATCTCAACCACATTATTCAGTCAGTTTACATTAACGTAATGTAAAAAAACACTGTGGTGCTGAGGAGTAAACGCTTCACACATGTTGGCCGACGACTGAAATCAGACCAAACTGAGCCAAACGGACTCGATCTACAGGTCCTGACCCTCGAAGTGACGGCGGCCTCAACGCATCACAGCACTTTTATAAACCATGTTCCCTCATCCAGGCAGCACCAAGGTTTCATTAACAGAAAAAAATGTAAACGATCAATCCAATATATATCCATTTATGACCGCTGGTTTTATCTTTACCGGTTAGAACTTTTTGTAGATCTTAAAAATGGGACAAACACTTTTTAGCTGTTAAATATATTTTGTTGTACTTGGAGTCTCTAGGAGGCAAAAAGACTGAATTTAGTTTCTCTAGGTGCTGCGTAGATATCTTTATATTCTGTTTGGGTCCTATTTTCCAACATGTTCAGTTTTCTTTTTTTTTTTTGACGTTTTCTGAACTTTTGCATCACAGTATTTGTGACAGAAACTGCTCTGAACAACTACAGGTTGGTGGTCTTCATTCTCCTCTGACTCTGGCTCCAACATGTAAGTCTTCTGTTGTTGACGTCTTTTAATTAATTTGTAAATAAAGTTTCTGTGCAGCTATATAGTCATAAACCCCTCTATCAACCTGGAATGGACCACTCTAGAAGCTGGAGGGGGGCGGAGTTTAAAGCCACTCGTTTGGATTTAAGGAGACAGCAGTTCATTTGAGACACACGCCAGAAAAGGGGCGGGGCTTGTGGAGTTATTCAAACCAAAGCATTGCAGTTCCACTTTATGTAGACCCAAACTGAAGGACTTAAATGTAAAAAATGATTTAAAGGCAGGACATGTCTCCTTTAAAACTTTCTTTTGTGCAGTTTTTCTGTTTTATATCCCTAAATCAGAAACTGTTTTATTTTGTGATTCAAAAGATAAAATGTTTCACTAGAGGTATGCAAAGCATAGCTACACAAAGACAGCGTGATTACAGGGAAGCAGCAAGTGTCAGCAAAAATAAATCATTTTAGAGTCAAAAAGATGCAAAATGACAGCAGGTGGTGAACAAAAAGTAAAATGACTGCGAGATAAAGGAATCTGTGGAGGTGTCGAACAATTACAGAGCCCCAAACAAGAGAAATGCCAGAAATTCTGACAAAGTTTTGAGTGATGCAACAGATTCAGAGACAAGGAGACAAAGTTGTAAATGGACAAACACAAAGAGTCTCCGGCAGCCAGCAGAGCAGCACATCAGGTGTTTCCTTCACAGCACGATCGGGTCCGAGGAGCATCTTCCTCACATTAATCGTTTTCTCCTGGCCCCGGGGAGAGCAGACAGGAGGTCGATACAGCCCACACACACCCCGCCGCGGTGACGTCAGGGCAGGGCTCACCTCGCTGCGGCTCTCCTGGGTTCACCCATCACGGGTGCGAGAACGCAGCCGAGGATTTCATTTGTGGCCTAAACCGTTATTAGTAACGACAGGCGGGTATTGAGTGCGGCGCGGCGCTGCTGGAGGAAAATTGTGATAAATGACAGAGGAGGAGAGGCTCCCTCCGTCTCTAAAGAGCCGTGCAAACAGATGGAACAAAGATGTGCGCCGGTGCATCTGAAGAGGAGGCAGGTGAAGATGTGCAGCAGAAACTGAAGACTTTACCTCCCAGTTCTGGTTGATGAGGAGGCGGCTGCTTACCTTGTGGTCGATGATGCCGCTGTAGCCCTGGAGGACGGGCAGGTGAGGCTTGGCCGTGGTGGCGGGGGCTTCGGGGGGCCGCTGCTGGGCGAGCGTGTCGTTGGCGTCCCTGGAAGCGCTGCTGAAGTTCCCGTTGTAGACCAGGAACAGGCTGGCACACAGGAGGAGCACGAGGAGGACGGCCACCCCATGGCGCTGAAAAAAACACAAACAGGTGATGATTAATTAATGATGATTAATTAATGATGATTTAAGACCGGATCAACTGCTTTAACAAGAAACAACTGATGCTTCAGTTCTTTACAGCAAATAAAGGTTCAAACGAAGGAGGAAAGTCATGACCGTGGATCAGAGGACACAAATACTGAAAAAAGTTGAAATATTTTAAATTTTAAACCACTTTAACTTTGTATTTAAATGTGAACTAAACTAAAATATTTGCTGCACTTTAAATAAAAGCTGAAGTTATTTGCAGTGGAGGTGAAAGCAGCCGTGCAGCGCGCGCTCCCAGCTGGAGGAGCTTAAAGAGCCTCACAGCTGGATGCCCATTGTTCTGATCCTAATCTCTTCATCCGACAAACAGCCGCGCTGCCATCCTGACGCTCTCCAAGGAACCAGCCCGGGTCTAACAGAGCGCACAGACCCACACACACACACACACACACACATCTACTGTTTACCATAGGTGTCTTCATCTTCGCTGCGCGCGCTCGGATCTCTGCCTCCACTTCCTGTCAGGGTCCGGACTCGTGCGTCCACATCGTCCCGGATCCGCTCAGGTCTGGTCCGGTCCTCCGCGCTGCCAGCCTGCCGCTGCCTGTGCGCGTCTTCAGACCGGAGTCCGGTTCTTACAGAGGAGACAGATGTTCGCTCCTGGTCTCTGCTGGGTCCTAACACCGGCCCTGTTCAGGCACCAGGAGGACTGCTGGAAGTTTCAACTGGAATGATTTTGACACAAACTGTCAGGTTGAGTATTTAGCTCAAATATTAAAGGGGCAGTTCAGATATTTTGAAGTGGGGTTCAGCTCATAAATATAGTTTTATTTGTTTTAAACTTCTTTGTCTCATCTGCCTCCAAATTCAGTTTTCACTGAACTCTGCTGATTAAGGCACCAGGTGTAAAATAATGCTTTCAAAATTTGGCTAATTTTTACTAAATGTTAAATAATTTATGCATATAATAAAACCTGAATATAAATGTGTAAATATAAATTAAGTTAAATCTTAAAATGTTGCAGATACATGTTAAAATTTACTTTTAAGAATTTTGGAATGGAATGCAGCCTTGTGACATAATCATCATGAGACACTAGCACAGGGGTCTGCAACCTGTGGCATGCATGCA
>JAUBOC010000078.1:3902191-3914756 GCA_032275365.1 Anablepsoides cearensis | reverse complement strand
AGAGATTGGGTGTAGGAGGAGTTTGTAAGGGCAGTGACTGGGTGTGGGAGGAGTTTGTGAGGGCAGAGATTGGGTGTGGGAGGAGTTTGTGAGGGCAGAGATTGAGTGTGGGAGGAGTTTGTGAGGGCAGAGATTGAGTGTGGGAGGAGTTTGTGAGGGCAGAGATTGGGTGTGGGAGGAGTTTATGAGGGCAGAGATTGGGTGTGGGAGGAGTTTGTGAAAATATAATTGTTCAAACTGACAATTTTGGGTGGGAAGACATAACAGTTCGGTTGGATGAACGTCAGGCAGCTGGATGGACGTGTGACAATTTAGCTCTGTCGAAATAACCATCAAGTTCCCATACTTTTAAATATTATTATTAGGATTACTCATAAATTCAGTCAGGAAGTTGCTAGCTGAATCAAATTACAGAATTTACATGTTCACCATAATATTACAGTATACACTAACAGAGTTACGCTGGTCATTACTTCCTATCAGAAAATATGGCAACAATCACATCTTTTAACTTCCTTGTCAATTCGACCAATCAAGGTTGGATCAAACTCCGCCCACACACAGGAACCTCCCACTTAGTGACTGCAGAGATCCCCTTATTGAGCAAAGTGCTGCCATCTAAGCCACCTGGAGAGTTAAGGGACTTGATCAATAAGGATGCTTTCCCACCTAATTTTATGTTCCAGTCTGGGGATTTGAACCCATGACCTCCTGATCACCTTCTCTAACCTCTGTTCCACAGCTTCCGCGAATTCCAGCCGTGTAACCCAATCATACTCTTTCATTTCCTGCAGTGCTATTAAGGCTGACTTCCTGCATCATTATTTTAAATCCCATCTATCATGTCCTGTCTGCGCACAAATCACCCACAGGTTCCAGACGAAACCATTTCATTCAGGAAGCTCTGTGGAAAACTGCTGACGTGATTGATAGAGGAACGACACAACAACAGCAACAAATAAATAAATAAAAATATGAGCAACTGAACTGAAGAAATGTGTCATAAAAATAGTAAGTAAAAAAGAAATTGACAGATGTGTTTAAATAGTTCTTGGACAACATTTTAACACGCTGCCAGATGGGAGCAGATGGTGAATCCAGGCTCACTGTTTCTAACAAGAGTCTTGACATTAAAACCCACACAGCTAATAATTCATCTATATTTGGGAGGGTTTCAGAATGTTCTCTTTTTGGTGATCTGAGATGACAAAAAAATATGTATCCCTGAAAAAAGTAGTAATTCACATCATTGTATTGGACCCAGAAATGCAGACTGAACCAGAGCTCAAAATAAAGCTAATACTTTTATTTTAATGCACACAAATGCATGTGAGATGAAAGAGGCATCAACTTAATTAAAACACATCCTGGGAATTTTGGTTTTCATCCGATATCAATATAGGTCTAGTATCGCAGATACCGATGTCAATACTTCATGTTCATTGATTTTGTCTTTTGTTAGTAGATTATGATAAAACACAGGACATCTCAGAAGATTTTAGGCAAATACAAATGTTTTTATTAACTAACTACAACCATTAAACACAATGCAACAATATGAAAAACATATTCAGAATAAATCCAAATATTACCTTCCACTACAGACACTTTAATAGAAAAGTAGTTCAAAGTTTAAAACATGACAACGTCAACAACAAAATAAAAAATACCTTAAACTGCACGCAGATATTTGTAAAAAATAAAGTCAATGGTGCAAATAATCTGATAAAGAGAGAACAAAAGTATAATTCTCATACTGATTCTCACTTGGAATCAGTATTATCTATGTCCAGTTTGACAAAAAGCTAGCTTCACTAACTCAATCTGCTAAATAAAAATATGCTTAACTGTTAAAAGTTTTTAAACAATTAGCAGAAGCTAAGACTAAGCACCTTAACAAGTAAGGATTAGCTGAAGCTAACATTAAACAGTTAAAAATGTAGAAAAACAGCAGAAGCTAACAGCTAGCTGCTAAGACAACTGTCAGTCTGTGTCACACGTTTTTGTCTCCTTTCAGCTAAAGATTGTTGGAACTGACACAAACCTGTTGATGTTAGCTTGTTAGTTAGCTGTAAGCGGACTTAAAGTTGGCAAAATTTGATTTAGCTGAAGCTAATTGTTCCGCTAACTAGGGTTGCCAATTGTCCCGTATTAACCAAGAAGTCACATATTTTTAGCCAAATTGAAGCATCCCTGTATGAGATGCTCTTTCTCCTGTATTTTAACTGCAGCCTGCAATTTGTATTTACAAATACTTGATCTCAGTTAGTCTCTGATGGATTCTTCCAGAAGTCACAGCTAACTGGAACAATTTATCTTACAGTATATATGGAGAACTTTACGGAGGAGATAATAACAAAATAATCCATGGATTAAATCTGTCAGTGACGTGATTAGAGCTTTTTGCAGTTTATGCGTTGGGTGTTCTCAACTGAATATGGAGGTGAGTTTGTGTCATTAAGCCCCACCCCCCAGCAGAGCGTTACCGTATTTTGGAGGTGGGTTTTCAAGCTAATCGCTAATGGTTTTCATAGCTAGTGAAAAAGCGAATCTGCTAAACAAAATATTAATCCAGTTTTCTTCTGTTCTCCACACAAAGGCATAAGAATACTTAAAAATAATAAAAAATAATCTAATTCAAATTAAACAAAACCAACTCTGGACATAAAAGATTCATGTAAAATTCAAAACAAGTCCAGACAGAAACTTCTTTCAAAGGGTCAGAAAGTCCTAAAACTTTTTTTTGTTTTTTAATTTTCAGGTCAACTTTGAAGTCTTAAAGAAGAAAAAGTGTTTGTGTTCAGAATTCCTCCAGATAAAACAAAAATCAAACAAGCACTTAGTGGAAAGTAGGATTTTAAAGCATGAATGCTTTCACTTTAAGTCCCCGAGAGGATGTTTTTCAGCAGGAATAAAGAAGGAAGTGAAGGTCCAGAGGGTCGGTGATTAATGTGGTTTATTGTGATTTTTAATAAGGCTAAAAGGATTTCAATAAAAGGATTTATTATATTTTTCAGCCTTTAGCATCAGATTGGAAACTCTCCAACTGCAGCTGGAATGTTTCTCCATTAAACATGAATCTTTTCTGAGGGATGAAGGGATCAAACATGGAAAGCCGGCAGAGACGTCACTGTTTGCAGCTGCTCAAGTGCAGAGAATTAAATCTGATTAGGCCCGCTCTCATAATCCCGCTCCTCAAACACCCACGGACTCGAGAGGGGAAAATGTGGACGAAATCTCAAAAAATAACCACTTGTTTTTGTGAACTTTAACTGAAGGGCCGCGTTTTAAAGCGGGCGAGAGAGCGTGGGCGGTTTGGTAAAATCTGACCACCGGATCACGAGGAGAGGTGAACATTTAAAATGCAATCAGCAGCATGTGAGCGACTTAGCATGCCGGGGGGCCTTGGGAGCACGCTGATCGATCATAACGGCCCCTCGGAGCTCCAAGGTCAGAGCCTGACTGTCGATCACCACGATGAGGCTGCTCGTCCCCCTCAGAGGTGGACGCTGATCTGTTTTTTTTAACATCAGATTTGTCTTCACTTGTTCTCTGCTTCATGACCGATCATCTCGGGTTTACAGAGCCCCCTTTATGTTATCGCTAATCTGCTGACTCCACCTCTGATTTATGACTGAGAACTGCTGCAGGAGGAGGAGGAGGAGGGGAGGCCTTGACGAAAGACTCTGGCTGGCTTTTTGTCCTTTCCATAATTAGAGAGTACATCCAATTCACCCTGTTCATTACCCCTGGGCCCGGTGACAAATGATGAGCAGGCCCGCCTCGGTCCTGTTTGGGGGTGAATGAGCAACAATCCATACGAGAGGATGAGAGATGAGAGACGCTCTCGCAGAGTAGTTTGATTATCACATCAGACTAAATGTCAAGTAGAAACTCCTGACGTCCCACTCAGAAAATAACTGCACGTTTCAGCAGAGGGCCGAGCGCGTGATAGAGCTTTAAAGCAACATAAAACTGAGTGTTTTGGTTCATTTACTATTAATAACATTCGTTCAGCTCATGCTTCGCTGATATAGTCCTACAATAAAAAAAAACACCTTTGTGAAGGTTAGGACACTGCTCCACTTGAATATAATGGATTTTTTTATAAAAAAAAATTTACTCTGAATGAGATGCAAATAATTAAAATTAGCATTTGCAGATTATTTTGATGTTTATGATGTGTTCCAGCAGACTGATTTTATAGAGCCAGCAGCTGATTACTCTGTAGAAAAGCATTAATATTATTTATATTCTAATATTTACTCAAAGCCATGCTGTTTCTTTTCCTATATTTCCTTTTTACTGTATGTTATTCTCAAGCTTGTACTGTTGTGTGGGCTGGCAGAAAGAATCAAACCGCGGGCCAGACACAGGAATTACCATACATCAGAGAAAAGCCGAGCCACCTACATGAAATACTGTAAGAAAATAACAATTCTAGACAAGGAGCAACTCTTAGAAATGTGCTTTTAAAAGTGTAGAAAAACTGTGCCTTGTTAAATAAAATGTCAAAAATGCAAGAATAGATGATGACGATGTTGCTTAAAAAGAATCACCATTAATTCTAGAAAAACTGATCCACATTAAACAAATTACCGTAAATTCCAGACAAGTTGACACACCTTAAATGCTAAAAAAAAATTCTGAGCCACCTTAAAAGGAATTACCGTAAATGATAGAAAAAATGAGCAACCTTAAATGACTAAACATTAATGATTTACTGTAAATGCTAAAAAAAAAATAAATAAATAAACTGAGCTACCAACTGTATACAAGTTAACTTTTCATTTTCATTCTTCTGGACAAATTTATCTCGACCCAATAAACCAGCCACATTAAAAACCTCATATTTCTCCTCCATTCTATTTGGTACCAGACTGATGATTTCCTGGTAAATTTGGTGTCTTGTTTTTTTAACATTTAATTTCTCAAATGCCACAGTGTTTAAAGTAATTACTGAAGCACCTCAAATGCCTTTTGGGTTTTTGTTTGCTTAAAACTTGCCTAAAATATAACTTTCAAACTTTCTAATGTTGAGCAGAGGCAATTAAATTAGATTTTTCCTAAACAAATAATGATTGACAGTCGTCGCTGCACAATAAAACTGTGCTTTTCTGCTTCAGTGTTTTCCTGAATATCATTCATGAACAAACAGAAAGTTGTTCTGTGTTTCATCAGGGATGTGTCTAATTCTTTACTTTTTTTTTTCATGTTCTTTTGCAGCTAAAATTGACCTTCACTGTTCATTTCAGCAGCCATTTTCCAATTACATGAAAAATTGAGAATCCAGGTCCTTGAAAAGTTTTATATTGTGTTTTTATACTGTTTTTCCGTGGGTGAAAAGGTATTTACATTTTCACATAGTTTGTGACGCTGTTGATTGTTTGGAAAAAGTCACTTTGGATTAAAAGTTGTTAAATTGCTCCTATTTCTCATTAAAGGTGTTAATTTATCTCTGACTTTAACTCTTCACAGTAAATGTTAATCATCCTCTCGTTTAGTCCAACACTCGGTCATTTAATTAGAAGCTTTTAGCGTTTAAAAAAAAAGTGAAAATGTGACCTTCCTGGGTTCCACATGAATGTGAAGGTTTGCTTTTTATGCGTTGGACACAATGTTAACATGAGAATAACGGCTGACGGGCCAATAATGGAGGGAATTACTGGACCGTTTCAGCAGATGGGCCATAAAAACCAGGTGTTTTCATGTCAGGCTGCAGGTGAAGTTTGGACTCTGTGAAAGACGATCAATCACCGGGCGAAATCTCCGAAAAATAAAACCCAAACAACATTTAATCCTTCCCACTTACTGGGTAAATTAGAGTCATTACGCCACAATCTGTTTGCATGGCGGGTGTTTACAGCTGGGCTACTGGACCAGGACCATACGGGAATTTATTTGTTTTCCATGGTTGTGCATGCATAAAGAATAAGGTGATGAGTATCCTTTGCTCTAAGCTGGCCTTTAATTAAATTGCTCCCTCAGGCATGATGGAGGAGGGAACCTAGTTTCAGGGGTGACTGGACCGCAAGGAAAAACGGAGATCAGGTGTTTCAGGAAAGTCTGGGTTTGTTGTTGTTTCCCTGCAGGATGAGAACTCTGAGCTCTCAGGTTTAACACCTCCAGTTCAAATCAGTTACACTCCAGCTAAAACAACAACAACAACAACATGGTTTCACAACTAAACTGTGAATAACTCTCAGCTACTACCACTACTTGAACAGTTAGAGGTTCAAACGATAAATACTTTCTGAAAATTTAATTAACAACGTTCAGTGATTGATGAGACATTTTACAAACTCCAACAAATACTCAGTAAATACCCAATAAATACTAGATAATATTCAGTGGTACTTACCAGATACGTATTAGGTATGTACTCAGTAAGTACCAGGAACATACCCATTAATTAAGTACCTATTACATACAAATTAAGTAATGGTTAAAAAAATGCAATTAATCAGAAAGTACCTGGTACATCAATAAGTACTAGCTCAGTTCTTGGTATGTACCTGGTACATAAAATCTACAAATTAAGCAAGTACACAATACGTTTCAAGTACATACCAGTTAAGGGACAGGAACATACCAAATACTGTATGTACAAGGTAGGCACTTGATAAGTACACATTACATACCAATTTAATAATAGTTAAGTACTAGGTAAGTACTCTGAAAGTACCTGGTACATATTGGTAAGTACATAAATACAAGGTCAATGTTTTGTATGTACCTAGTACATAACAGCTACGTAACAAGTACACAATAAGTACTCAGATCATACCAGTAAAGAGTCAGGTACATACTAGATAGGTAGCAAGTAATTACTTGGCAAGTACATACAGGTAAGTATTAAATAAATACATGGGACTTACCAGAAAAAGTTAGGCATGTACTTTGTAAGTACTAGGAACATACAAGCTAAGTACCAGGTAAGTAATTCAAAAGTGTGAATAAATACCAGTTAGGTACATAGGTAAGTACCAGGTCAATTTTAATAATTGGTATGCATGTGGTACATAACTGCTACATAATAAGTACAAGGTAGATACTCGGTAAGTATCAGTACATACCATCTAAGTAACAGTTAAGTACTTGTTACATAGCAGCTAATTATTATGTAAGTACCAGATATGTATTTAACAAGTACCTATTACATGTAAATGATAACTACCAGGAACACAGCAGCTAAGTACCAGGTAAACTCAGGTTTGGACCCAGACTGTCTGTTATTTAGTTATAAAATCATCAGGATGAAATCTGCTTGATTCCTGTTGGTAAAATGAGAGAAATAAACGATTTAAAGCTCTTTTATTGCAGGTGCAGCAGTTTGAGGTTTGAGAAATGCTTAAAAACACGTCTGAGAGCAAAATGTTCCTGGAAAAAATGACAGCTGTTCAAAGCGGCCTCGGCTTCTCCTGCACAGAATCATAAACGACTCTGGACTCTACATTTATTCAGTCCTTCACTCCTGACCTCCAATTGTTCCCTCGTCACCCAAGAGGCCTTTTTTTTCTTTCTTTCTTTTTTCTCCCAGCATCTGGCCTGCTTGATTTCCCCCTGCGAGAGCGAGCGTGTCGAGGCCGACGCGAGTTCCTCCCCGTGGACTCTGATGATGAGACATTAGTCTGGTGGAGCAGGAGCCGTGGCACGCCGCCAGCTCCGGAGCTCAGAGCATGTGGCGCCTTTGTTGTAATATCAGGAGAATCCAGGCCACTTTCAGACTCACAGACACAAACTGGCACACAGTCAGATCATAAAGTCAGATAAACAATAATACTCAGGAAGTTAATTAGCTATTACTCCTGCAGCCAGAAGCCCAAAAGGGAGACGGGCGTCTGAACCTCAGCCAGTAATTACCAGCGAGTGGAGGTGCAGAGGAGAGAGGCGGGCTTGCTTTATGGAAGACTGGTCCTCCATCTCTGGGTTTGGAAGGCGAGGACAGCGGGTTGCTCTGCTCACGGGGAGAAAGTGAAGAGAGAAAATGACTCTGGACACAAGCTGTAACCATCCTCCCAAACAGCAAGCCATCAAGAGGGAGTTTTTCCTCGGGTTTTAACACGCCTGTCGACCAAAATGGAGGAGGCAGGGAGCCGGGCTGCATTTTGAGCGGCAATAAATGTGAATTTCCATCAGCCGGGAAGCTGGATGGACACTTTAATGGCAGTGAGTGCAGCAACATTTTGAGAGTAGTTGCATTACACCTACATTTTTATTTATTTATTTATTTTCGGATGTAGAAGAGGAGGGAAAGTGCAGCTCTTTATCTGAGCTGTGTAAAAAATATAATGCAGCACAGCTAAAAAAAAAAAGAAAAGAAAAATAAACAGCCTTGATGTTATAGATAATATTTGTGTAAATTTAAGACACATGTTCTCCATCACATTAGTACTTTGGTTAAAACATTTAAAACATCAAGTTATATGGAGCTTTCTAGAGGGGTTCCACAAGGGTCAATTTTAGGACATGTTATTTTCTAACAAGAAGAAGGTGCCCGCACAGGGTGTGCCCATTGATTGTGTAACATCTTATAAACATCTTGGCATCGCCACAGAAAATGTAACTTTTAAACCCCACATTGAAAATCTGCTTAAAAACTTAGGTTAAAGCTTGTTGTTGTTTCTCAAAAAATGCCCAAAAACATCTTGTTTCTGCCACTGTTATGAGTATTCTAGTATGGGGATATTGTGTATATGAAGGCCTCTGCCAGCTCATTATGTCTGCTGGATGTGGTCTATGGAGCATTTTGATTTATCACAGGTAGCAAAGCCCTCACTCTTCATTGCACCTTATATTCTTTAGTTAAACGGCCCTCTCGACACACTACACACATGCAAAAAAACACCTCCACAGCCTTTGTTCTCAGGACTTTACTACATTCCGTGTTCCTTCAGAGCAAACTGAGCTTGGCAAAAAAAGCTCCTCTCTGTTTCTGGCCCCTCAACCTGGAACAAGCTTCAGCAGGACCTGAAGCTCTCCAATCTGGTCACACTCGGGGAGTAAACAGATTTGAAAATTTGTCTGTAGGCACTTGTATTTGTTGTCAGTGAAACCTAGGTGTAAAAACTATACACACTCTTTATTGTACTATGTTACTGCCATATTTATAGTATTGTGTTGAAGTCTGGGGTAACACATATAAAAGTTCTTTACAAAAAACATGTACGCTGCAAAAAAAAAAGAGTGTTAAGAATGATACACAATGTTTGGTATTGGGAACATACAAATCCACTATTTTTCAAATCACAATTTGTGTATTATATGGGTTTGGTACAATTTAAAACTGCACAGGTGATGTTTAAAGCTAGAAACAATATGCTTCCAAAGAATATTCAAAGTTTATTTAAAATTAGAGGGAAGGGTAATCTAATGGAACCATTAAAAGTATGTGCATCTCAGTTTGTGGAATCATTTTGTGGCTTAGATGATGAAATTAAGCAAAGTAAAAAATATTGCACAATTCAAGAGAAAATATAAGGAGTATATAAATAATGTTTATAAAATTAATGTGACAGAGTGCTATGCTAATTCTAAATTGTGTGTTGATGTTTATTAAGTTCTGATCTATAGATGATATAATTTGTATAACAACTTAGGGTCAGGACTGAATAATCTATTGCTTCTTCCTGCTCCCTTTTCAAACATGAGTTTTGTTCTACATTATATTTTGCTGGAAATTTTATGTTGTAACTAATGCTTTATTATTTTATTTGTTGTTTTTTCCCCTGTATTTGTTACATGTATGTATATGTTTTATTTTACTATTTTATTATTATTATCATTTTTAATAGTTCGAAATAAAAAATTATGAAAAAAACAACTTTTTTTGACGATGTATGGTATTGATTTTTAGAAGTGTCGAGTAAATTGTATAATTATTGTTTTGATGTTATTTTGTTGTGATGTAACAGGTTTCTCTAGTAAATGAGACAATGAGTCTCAAGAGATTTTTCTGTATAAATAAAGGATAAAAAAATATCTGTAAAATTCAGTGAGTTGCAATTAGGAGACTTTAATAAATGAGACCTATTATTGGGTTTAGTGAAACTGGAGGTGTTGTGAGGAATGACGTTTGTTTACCAGAAAGCGGTCCTGATGCACCCTGAAAGCAGCCGACACCTCCTGACAGAGCCGTCAATCACAGCTTCCTGCTGTCACACACATCAGGACGTCATCAGCATAAGACTGGAAAAAAGAAGTGTGAAAACCGCACAAATAAAAGCCATGCCTAATGTATTTGTAGGAAAAAAAAGGCTCCAGGAGGAAGTGATTGATAGAGATGAGCGACTTTTCAGAACAACTCAATTATCCCCGGGGCTCGCAGGAGCTGAAGGATGTTCTGAACTTTGATTACATCAAGCTTGATGAAAGGATGGGAGGAGATGGTTGTAAACAAGCACATTAACCGAAACATTTAGCTCGTGGCGCTACGCTGCGCGGCTTCAGTTTAAGTCGATGCCATATTTCTGCTTCTTAAGTGGTTTAATCATTGTACAAAAATCTCCAAAGAGAGCCGGCACAAAGATTTATTTTGTCAGAGCTGCGGCTGCAGTTAGTCACGGCTGAATGTTTTCTGTTGCCTCGGATAATTTGGAAATCGTTGACATTTAGTGTCGACTCCTGTACTTTATCCTTCAAGTGTCTAATTTCTGACAAGCTCGATATGCCGAGAGGTGGTGAGGACGGGGGGGGGGGGTGAAGGTCCTGAGGAGGAGGAGGAGTGGTGGGTCAATATAAGCATGAGGTGATTAGTGAAGCACTCAGATTTCTTTAGCTTAGATAGGTGGAAAAAATGATGCGTCTTGTCCGTTGTAGTTCTAAGACATTTGCAAAGAAAAAACACATTTTCACCATTTCCTACTGAAAATTAACTTCCAATTTTCTGACTGTGGTCTCGCTGTGTTGTTTCGGTTTGTACATAATATATGCTGAGTGGGAGGGGCTTACCAGGAGCTCTCGTTCCGCCTCGCTGTCTGACCACGTAAAGTTTACCTGCAACTCCTCAGACTGAAGAAGTCATTTGGATAAAAAACAAAATGTTCAAAAAAAGAAGAAAAACAAAAGTTAGCACTGATGCTGCTAGCGATGCTTCTCCTGCTAATGATGCTAATGTTGCTAACGATGCTACTTCTGCTAACGCTTCACTACAAGACATCAAACTTGCAGTTACGGCTGCTTTTTGAGCTGCACTTCATACCATCCATGTTGTTTTCAATGAACACATTTTGAATTTCAATTTGAAATGCCATCTTCAGCGGCGTTAGCAGCATTAGCAACATCAGCAGTGTTAGCATTTGCTTTTGTCGCAGGATGATGACATCACAACAACAGGATAGGCTGTGTTCCATTCCAAAAGACTTAAATGTGAACTTTATCCTTTAAGATTTAATTTGTACATTTAGATTTCAATTTAGTAAAACTAATCAAAATGTAAGAAGAGTGAGATAAATAACAAGAAAATATTAGTAGAAATCATTAACCAGGATTATATTTTACTCTTGTCGCCCCATAAAACCCTACAAATGGAAGGTTTACCTGAAAATTGACATTTTGCATCTTTTCCACACTGCATTTTGTGTCTAATGTGTAAAAATCTTAGATGTTTTTACGCTATAGAAACATTTTCCAAAGCTGTGCAAAGAAATTTCATGTTTGTGCTTTTCTGCTTTTTCTTCTTCTCATTTTTCATGTTTTATATAGTTTCCTCTGAAGCGTCCCACGGCTACAATAATGGTCCATTCTGCAATATCATCTGGCCTTGGAGAGACATCCAAAGGTCAAACACTCAGCAGGAGCATATTTGCAAACTGAAAAATATAAAAGAAAGAAAAAAAAAACACTAAAGGAGGCGATGAAAGTAGCTGAAGTTGAAAAGGCTGATTGTTCCTCTTTTATTAAAGTCAAGCAGACTAAAGTTTCTTCTTCTTCACTTTTTCCCAGCGGCTCATTAGTTTCTGTGCAGCTGTAAATTACATCATGTCCATTACTCCTGTGTACCGCTCCACCCTGCACTTTACAGAAATGAATGGGCTTTGTAGCCGCGCTCGCAGCCATTTAGTTATTAGTTAATACATCAGCCCTGTCACTGTACTTTGAGACGCTCATAAAGGAGGCTGAGGACGGCTGATTTAATGTGGACAGCTCCGGACCTGGACCAGACCCGGACACCTGACACCTCTGCTTTATTACCTCAGATGATGCAGTGACTGAGCCAAAAGCAAAAGGTCACAACCGCCCGGGTCTGAGTGAGCAAATATTTAACAACCTTTTATTCTGACACGAGCTGCAGTACTTCATGGATTTCTTACCAGACAGAGAGGGAAGTTATTTATGTAAAAGGTACTAGGAACATAACTGGAATACCAGGAAAGTACTCAGTAAGTACCCAGCACATACCAGGTATGTATTCAGTAAGTACCCAGCACATACCAGGTATGTACTCAGTAAGTACTCAGCACATACCAGGTATGTACTCAGTAAGTACCCAGCACATACCAGGTATGTACTCAGTAAGTACCCAACACATACCAGGTATGTACTCAGTAAGTACCCAGCACATACC
>JAUBOC010000078.1:3883048-3894175 GCA_032275365.1 Anablepsoides cearensis | reverse complement strand
CACAGCCTACCTGAGTATTGTTGCTGACCATGTCCATCCCTTTATGACCACAGTGTACCATCTTCTGATGGCTACTTCCTGCAGGATAACGCTCCATGTCATAAAGTGAATCATCGTTTCTTGAACATGACAATGAGTTCACTGTACTGGAATGGCCTCCAGTCACCAGATCTCAATCCAATAGTGGAACAGGAGATTCTCATCATGGATGTGCAGCTGAAAAATCTGCAGCAACTGTGTGATGCTATCATGTCAATATGGACCAAACTCTCTGAATGTTTCCAGTACCTTGTTGAATCTGTGCCACAAAGAATTAAAGCAGTTCTGAAGGGTGTTCAACCCAATACTAGCAAGGTGTACTTAATAAAGTGGCCGATGTGTATATTACAATATGAAAAAAAAAACACAATGACTTGAACACTTTAAGTTCTGCTGCCATCTTCTTGATTATAAACCTGCACTGATCTTACCTGTTTTTCGGTGTGTCACAAGTAGAGCTGCAACGATTAGTCAACAACATCGACGCAGCATTTTAATGTCGACGCTTCGTATTATTTACCATGTAAATGTTCATTTGTAACTGCAATGCAACACATGAACAGCTGGGGGCAGAACTGCTTCTATTGTCTTTGTTTGCTTTTTTTTACAAAAGAAGAAGAACGTGGTGTGCCGGCCTGCAAACCACAGAAGAAGACACAGGCAAATCAAAAAGCAGTAATAATGGCAGAACAGAACGGGACTTAATCTTTCCAAAACGTTTCCAGTGACATTTCCTTTACTATTAGCATTCATACTAACTTACTTTGACCTCTCTTCCTCCAGTTCTATGTAAATTAGCTCATCTTCCTCGTTTTCATCGTCTTCCTCCACAGCTTGAGATTTCACAGACAACACTTCTTAGAAAAAACGCTGCCATTATTGTCCCAGAAGTTTCACAACAAAATCAAAGATTTAGCTTTTTAATTTGACACAAAGCGGCCTATCAAAATAAAAGCCGTAAATCACGATGTTTAGTGCAATGATTTATGGTTTAGTCCCAAGAGAACATGTTGATTTAATTTGCTTCCTACATGGCAGGACCTGCAGTGTGACTGCTGCACCCGAACGCTGTGATGCTCAAACTATATATTGTGCCAATTTTATTTTTTCAAATTCAGATCACTCTGGCACAAATAAGACATTTACACTTAAAAAAAACGAACTATCCCTTTAAACTCCTCTGACTTGTAACTTCCTGTGGAGCGACTCTATTTACAGTTTGCATTAAACAGAATCAATATAAACAGCGAGAGGCAGAGAGCAGTGGATGAGCTTCACTGTGTCCTCTGCTGCTGGCTTCTAATGGCGACTGACAGCTTTATGAGAGACTGACTGCTGTAACAATTGCATTGGGAGGATGAACACAGACAAGAGAAACAGCCATTACAGCAGCCGGTTCGTCCACGGTGAGAGAGCGATGTGGCTGTCTGCCAGAGAGCTGTAACACACAACCCAATCACCGCCTCTCCTCTGTGTCACACAGGGCTGCGCACCACCGTCAACCAATAAATTCAATTTCAGCCTCTCTGCAGCACCTGTTGCAGCTCCGTCCCTCAGACACTGAGGTCAATTCATGACAACCACACTACTTTTTATCTCCATGTCTCTGTGTGTTTGTTTATACTGTTGGTAAAACATCTCAAGAACCATTTGCCAGAACTGAGGGAAATTCAGAAAGTAATCCCTGGAGTCAATCTCTGTTCAATATGGCTGCCACAGCTAAGCAACCTTAGAAAGCATGAGCACTGGACGTAACTCAGCCCTTTTATTGACTGAGCTTAAATTTAGGGATAACTGATCGAGTGAGATCTGTTTTTAAAACATTGCCTTTAACTATTGGAGTGAACTTTGTAAGTAAAATATCTCAGGAAACATTGGATTGATTTAAATAAAACATTCAGAAAAAAATCATTGAGTGTACCGGTGTACTATAACATAAAACTTACTGTAATACTGTACATAACTATTCCGTACTGTACTGTGCTATGTACCATACATTACAGTACTGTATCATACCATACCGTACCATACCATATTCTATACTATACCATACCATTATATACCATACTGTTACATACTGTACTGTACAATATCATACCATAACATACCATATCAAATCAAATCATATCATACCTTACCATGCCCTACCATACCCTGCTATCCTATCTCAAACCAAACCAAACAGTCCTTACTGTAAAGCATTTAAAAGAACAGTAACAAGTCAGGCCAGAGTCCTGTAGAACAAAACAAGCAAACACAACACAAAGAATAAAATTCTTAAACCTACTGAAGTAAAAACAAGCAACTATTAAAAACAAACAGATAAAAAAAGCACAATGAGGTTAAATTCTTCCCACACTAGGTTGAAGGTTAAGGGAGTCAAAGTGTACTTTAGATGGAGGTTTAAAAACAGTGAGTAAAGCAGCCGGCCAGTGGCAGACCACTTTAGAGTTTTGGACCTGCAACAGAAATCAGCTCTGAGCTCACATCGCTGCCTCAGAACACCTGATCTGCTGACCTCAGAGAGCGCTGCGGTGCACACCTACATCTAATGAAGCCAATTTTAAATGGCCGTAGGTCAACTGACTCTGAGAGGTAATCTTTGGATGTCCATCAAAACCTGATTAACTTTAGGAGTCACCCCAAGTTAAAACAGCTGCTTCAGCTAATCAACATTAGCATGACTGTAACTCAGTCAGTTTTACAGCCACTGAGCTGGAAGTGGTAGTAGCTGAGAGTCATCCTCCTGATCTACTCAGACACGTCAAATTCAGACACTTTGTTAAATGCAGCTCGAGTCTCGTAGAGTTTGGAGGGACATCAATGAGGCACAGACAAAAGAGAGAAAGACCTGCCCCCTAACTGCCTCGCAAAACCACAAAAATCCTTTGTTCTGCTTGAATCGTTCCTCGGCTCCTCGGCGGCGGCGCTCACACCGCTGTGCCCGGCGGATGAAAGTCTGGATTTTCAACACGCATTAGATGACCGCGTTTGATTCGGGGGATCGACGCAGTTCAGGTGGAGGAGATGAGTTCACGGAGAGTGCGACGCTCAGAGACCGGAGCAACAACATGATTGTTTGTTATCCCTCCTACGGCCTCGTGGTCTGATCGCTCACCCAGGAGTCAGAGAGGAGAACGACGGGCCCACATGCAGGAGACTCTTAGAGCAGAGGGAGAATTTGATACTACAACAGAGATACTGCTGGGGATTCTGAGCAGAAAGAGATAATAGTATTCACAGCACAAAAAAAAAACACAATATGGATTTCAGGCATTAAACCCAAACGGAGGCATTGGAAATGTAGCGGGCCAGTCTGCAGTTCAGCCTGTGATTACACAGCAGTGCAGCGAAAGTGATTTTTTTTTTCTTTTTTTAAGACTGGGGGCATTTTTCATCGGAGCACACAGAGAGGGTGGTGTAATAGTTTTTGTCTTACTTGCAGTAGGTGTCGTTTATCATGCCGTAGATGTGGATCTCTTTGCACATGTCCATGGCGAGGATGAGCGTGAACCAGCCGGTGCTCAGGTAGGAGCCGGACTGAATCCTGCAGACACAAATCACACGTCTTAGTTAGCAGAACGTTCATTTGCATTAAAATATTAATTCCTAATTAGCATTTACAGAATTCCACTGGTGTTTCTGCGACCTTTTGTGCTCCCTGCTCCTGGGCGCTTGTTTTACAGCTGATCTTTTTGTTACTGTTTTGTTCCAGATCTGACCCTCGGGATTGAATTTAAATGTAAATGTGCAGCAAAAACTAGGTCTGTCACGATAAATGTTGCTGGACGATAAGTTGTCTCAGAATTTATCGCGATAAACGATAATATTGTTTATCATTTAATATTATTTTAAACTAATAAACTTCTGAACCTCATTTTGGTTAGAATAACTGATTTATTGCTTATCGCGACAGGCCCAGCAAGAACATCATTGTATGTCGGTCGTTGATTCATGCATCTAAACACAAAAGTTTGAAACATTTACAGCGGTGTGGAGAGGTGTGGTAAGACTCAAAGGCTGAACAGCAACAAGCTGCTTCTGAATTATGCAAACACCTGGTGGGCAAATCAATAACAACAAGCATAATCTTTTCATGAGCATCAGACTATTAGTGTTTGAGTTATGGACGCTCAGAGGTAAAGCCGGCCCGCTTTGATCATTTCTTTAGCGCAGAACATGGTGTCGGGGTGCAGATCTCCTGTAACGTCTTTGGTTTTCTTATGGAGTCTGCAACCTGAAGGCTCCGCGAGGTGGGGGGTCGCAAACCCTCCCGAGGCCGCTCAGTGAAACCAGAGCGTGGAGAGTTTAGGATGCAGCAGCTTCACTACGGTGGAGGAAAACAGCTCAGGGTTGTGGTTTAAAGTTTTACTTCTTTGTACAGTCTGAACACACAGAGAGGAGCGTAATAATGAGACTCCACTGGTTCATGAGATATATTGGGCACATAAAAATGGGCAAAACATTATAATTACTCTTTCTTTTTTTAGCAGCGGGAAGTAAATAGAAAATTGTCTAAATATGGCAGCTAAATAAACTCACTAAAAGAGCTGAACTGCTAAAACTGGGCCACCAAAGAGGGGATTAATCAGAAAGGCAAGCAGAAAGGAAAAACACACCTTAGAGAAGCTCTACAGCACAGATCTAAATCTGTGTGTAAACATGATGTTTGCAGCTGCTGCACCACAAACTAATACAGCAGTGAGGGGAAATTCTCTATTTAAACTATTAATTATTTCACAATTCAGTCCATTTTTAATCTTCTAACTGGCAGACGTGTTCATAAAAAAAAGGAAATCTCTAACAAAAAAAAACAATTTTCATTTCAAATGGTATCAGAGCAATATTGAAAAAGGAGAAAAGGCGAAGCTTTTGTTGGGCAATGAAGGATTTATTTATTTAATATTAAAATGGATCTGTTCATAACATTTGTTTTAGTTTTGAACACACATACATGTTTGTATTTCTATCCTTATTAGGACCATGTATTAACTTCTATTCATTTTTAGTCAGTTCTGTAGCTGAACCCTGACCTTTACCCTGGTTCTCAGTTAATTTCTATTATGTCCCCAACCGACCCTTAGGAAACTTACAATTTTTCACACTCACACTTGAATTGAAATACTAGTGAAAACCTGATAATATTTAATTATTTATGTGTACAAGCCACTGTATGACTTTCTGGCTCCAGTGCTCTGCATAATAAAGGCATGAGAACCCTGCATTATGTAAAAGAACAATCATTATTATATTTTACCTTTTTTATACCTGTATTTTATTGTGCGAGTTCTTATAAAAAACACAAATTTAAGAGCTCACTGGCGCCTCCTATGGGGGCGCATCCCACTATTAGAGAAGCACTGCCCTAAACCTAGCTTAAACTCTATTCACACCTTAGTCCTAATCCAATCCCATCAATATGAGTCCACCATATAAAGACCGGTCATTGGTCCCCATAAGGACTACTGGTCCTAACAAGTTTATACCAGAATCATGGTAATAAAAACCAGGTACACGCATACAGGACCAAGATTTAGTTTATAGTCAACTTCTTACATTTATTCCAGAGTTGCAGCAACATGTTTATGTAAATATACATTTCTGAAAGCAGGAAGTCAAATACAGCAGAATTATTTTCATACTGCAGGTTTTGCAGGATTTTGAAGGATTTAACCTGCCAGAATCTCCAACCACATGCTGCTCAGTAATGACTGCTGAGGTGTTTCTGCTCCGCAGAGCTCAAACATCGTGAATAATACTCCTGACGTCTGCTTCTTTGAAGCCGATCAGGATTTAGTACCTATAAGACAAGCTTCTGTTCGTTTTTGTGTTTATTTCAGGTCCTGCGAATGAAACTTTGTTGCTTCATATTTCTTCTCTAAGTGAGCTGGACGCTCGTCTGAAGCTTCATTATTCATCTTGTTGTTTTTGCAGAATAAACGGTTTGTCTTGTTGTTTCCGTGTCGTACAAAGAAACGTAATTAACAATTTAGCACCACTTTTCTGTTAAAGACCAGATTGTGCTTCTCAGAAGTTTGAACGCGACTACAAATTCGATCACATCAGTTTTAGAATCCCTGCACTGATTACTGATTCATTTTAAATTATTTTACCTCTTTTTAAATCTTTAAACAGTTTTTCCCACTACATAGAAACATTTGTCTGGCCCAGTTCTGGCCCAGTGCACTAACACTCTGACACTCTGACCAGATAACACAAAGAATGATGGCCCTTCTGTGGCCCAGATTTTTCAGTTTTGACCATTAAATTAAGGTTGGTTAATACTTCGAGTCGCACGTTTTGCTCACGCTGTTGAGTGCCAGAAAATTGCGTAACTTTCGTCTGGTCTCCCCGACGTGTGGAGCAGCGCGTCCTTCTGCAGGTCATTTTTCCTGAGAACGATCCGTTCCCAGAAGACGTTTGTTAAATTAGCAAGATGTACAGCTTTGACGAGCAGCCACCGTTCACGCTTTCAAAAAAAGAGAGGAGTTTTTCCTCCTGGGACTTCTCACCCGAGGCAACATTGATACACAGTCGAGTGAAAAAAACATCTATCCTGCTATTGTTGTTGTTTCTATGCTAAGCTATGAGCTGTGCTAGATTGGGAGGGCAGAGGGAGAAAATATGATCATTTATCCCTGACGCATTTTCAGAAAAAGACGTCCGAAATGACGAGACGCTGTCTCAAAAAGATTAAAAAACAAAATAACTTGTTTTTTTTTTGGATGATTTATTGGAAAGAGAAGCTTTTTAGGATTAGGGCAGGACTTTGTAGAAGATAAACCAATAAAACTTAAAAGTTTCACTTTAATCTGCCTAAATTAAGTCAGAAGAGTAAAAATGATCAGCTTTAACATTCTGAACAGTTGAAATTAGTTGTGGAGTAACAGAAGCTTATTGTCTCGGAGTTTCTTGCCGTTTGTTTTATTATCGACGCCACACAGGGCTGCATTCACAGGCTGGTTTTCACCTGAATTTATTAACATGATTTGCAGCTCTAATTTTAAACACTGTCAGGACTTTAAGTATCACCGCCTGGTGTTTAGAGATCTCGCTTGAATTAGTGCGTCCAACTCCTGCTTCCAGTTATAATTACTGACGGGAGGTTTGCCGGTCAGCGTGATGAAGAGCGTTCACAAACTCCGATTGTTGTTTAAATCAGCTCTTATAAATTAGCCCGCTGATGCTAAAACATCTGTTTGCAGGGATAAGAGGACAAACGGCGCGATCTGTGCAGATAAGCCGCCTCGCTGCACGCCGATTCTCAGCAGAAAGTCAAAAATACACAATAAGGAAGAAGTGAAACGGTTAAATCTGTTCAGACAGCGTAGCTTTAAGATGCTGCTTTAATAAAAGCAACATTTTCTCCCCTGGTTTAAATGAATAAATAAGATGGCTCCACCTCAGGAGGAGACACAAAACCGAACTCTGAGCACCAACAAGCTTAAATCAATTTAGAAACCAATCAGCTGCTAACTCACCGCTGAATTATTCAAAATGTTTGATTTTGGAGTCGAACGAATTCTTTCAAACACAAAGGCACACAAAGACCAGGTTGAATGGAGGTGAAATTACAAAAAAAAAAAGCAATCTGCTGTAATAAAAGAGAGGAAGAGCACAGAAGGGAAATGGGACATTATCACTGATACGCAGCTCTGCACCTCTCAGCCGTCAGAGCTGTCAACACATCACTATTACCCTGCATTATTCATTAGCCATTTGCCACTCCAGCAGCAGACAAACAGGCTCTCACGCACATACACCACGTTCCCCGAGGAAGAGCTGGATGTTCCGCAGCAGAAAGGCTCGCTGGGATAAATAAAGGCTCAACTTGATAACGTTTCAGAGCAAACGCCTCGATGTGAGGCAGAGCGGGTGATGGAACTCGAGGTGTGTGTGTACCTGCGACACTTTTTAATGGGACAACTTTGCAAAGAGGCTTCTGTTGTTGTGCGGTCCATTTAAAAAGAAAGATAAGGCTGCGTGTGAAGCCGCTCTGGCAGGCCGCAAATAACACAGAGAGCCTGAGGACTCGGAGAATGAGGCCGGCTTGTTTTGTTACAGCAGAAAAGCTCCTTTTTTTTTTTTTTTGCTCAAACAAAACGTGTCAGGAGGTCTAGCTCGACAATGTGTTGTTGCTTTTATAACGAAGTCTCTTTTATTCCCTGCTGAGCCTGTTGTCTTGAAAAATTAAATAAAGCGAGCATAAATAAAACAGGATCAAAAAGAAAGAAAAACATGAGGATCGAATGCTCAAATAAATCCCTTTTTCGTCTCTCCAACACCAACTCAGAGGACAAGTAAGACGGGAGTTACTGGCGAAGGTATGGAAGGATGCTGCGGTGCTGCTGGGACCGAGTCAGATGCTCTGAGCAGAACAAATAATCCCCCAAGTCTGACTGAGATGGAGCTGGTTGTAGTTCGCCCGCAGAGACTCGGTGAAAAACAGCCCAGAATCGGTCATCGTCCTCGGGCTGCGTTCAATAGCTCAGGCTCGACATTCACAGCAAGACAGCTGTCCATTTGTGTGAGAAAATCCACACTGACGGCCGTTTCAGCTGAACCGTGCTTTATGATGCCTCTGCAAGCTGCGGCGATACGATCTGACATCTGTCAAAAACGCTCAGCGGAACACGTCTCGGCGCTATTGTGACAAGTCGATACCTCAGACCGAGAATCAGGCTCACTCAAGGTTTAAAAGGGACTGTTTGATATCTCAGAAAATACGTTCATTTGTTTTCTTTCCCACGGTTGGACAAGAAAATCAATACATTTCTCGAGGATGTGGAGCACATTAAGAAGACAGGTGTTATCGCTCCAAGGTGAAAGGGCAATTGTGTTTTTTGGTCGTGTGTTGTGTTTGTAATGTTGGCAAAACGTCTCAAGAAAAGGATGAAGTTTAATAAAGCTATAAGAGTGTAATTAATGGATGAACATGTCCAGTTAAAGATGGCCACCGCCACAGCCAATCAGCATCAACCAACACAAAACAGTCAATTTAAAGAAACTGAGCTAAAACAGTGTGGTAGTAGCTGAGACAAATCCCAAACACTATTTACTAATCTATTTAGTTCTACTCAATAAGAAACACTTTTCAGATATGCTGTTTATGAAAACACCATGGGTCAAAACATGTTGGTTTTGAAGCATTTATTTTCTTTAATGATGATTGAACGGTAGGAACCACCAACAGTTTATAAATATCATGTTTAGAGGAGGTTAACAATGCAGAACCAATGAACTCACAGGTAAATGAAAAGAACTGATTGATTCACAAAAAGGTAAACAAAAACGCAGCTAAAGTGCTCCCTGAAAATAAACTCAGGAGGAACACGAAGGAAAACAAAAACATGAACGGCTGACAAGCATAAAGCACAGACGCTGGATAAACCAAACGATATATTTAAAGAAACACTTTTCAAATAGCGCCTCTACAGTACAGCTGGACTTGGCTGACATCTGGTTTTCCATTACACTTCAGTAACAGCTCTAGTGATTGGATTCATCGAAAAGTTGGGCGGTCCTAGAGTCCAAAAATTCACGTCACACGCCTTACCAGCTAATGGCGGTTATACCTCGTTAGGGTTTTTGCCAGCCACCATTAATCATAGTAGAAGACCCCAAAAAAGACACACAACACAACTATGGAGGATACGGTAGCGTTGTTATTGCAAATGGTGAATTGGTTTGCTGTGAGAATAGCTCTTGTGAAACAACCAGTGACATCATCCTCTAACCAATCAGTGACAGTATCCTGACGTTGTGTTTTCAGGCCAGCAGGGTACACTTGGAACCACAGCGAAGTACGTTCTGAAAAAAAAAGCTGGTTCCACCAATCCTTGCCAGTGGAAAAGCCTGGGAACCGTGGAGAGCCAAGTCAAACCGTCCTGTAGAAGTGGCATAACAGAGTGAAGAAGACAAACACCTGGGGAAAGACAACTCAGGTGAGAGTGGGCGGGGCAGGAACTGGAACCGAACAACTAATGCCTGAGTCACATGGCAAGATTTAAAAATCATTAAAAAAATGTTTGGGGTCTGTCAGGTTTTGAAAATCAACCAACAGGGGAAAAAAAAAAAAAAAGACGTCTCAGTTGTCCACCAGATTTTCTGGTGCTCCGTGGCTGTTGTTTTATGTTGTGTATTTAGATTTTCCCTCCTTGTTTCCGTCGCCTCTCTTTCTGATTGGCGACACATCACATTCAACAGGCTGTGAGCTCGTTTGTCCTCAGGGAACACCCCACGCTGGGGTATCAGGCCAAGACAATTAAACATGTTGAAAATCCTTGATTTAAGATGATAACCCCCAACATCCTTCCAAGCCAACTAGATCTTTCTTAACTCACCACACAGGGCAGGAATATCTCCTATGATTGTCTTTAGAGCATCACCATAATCAGGACATCCTTAAGACTGTCAGAAGGGTCAAATCGGGCCAAAAACAATCCCAATTATCTTGCCGTGTGAACCCGGCATAAACGAGGGTAGAGAATGGATGGCACACAGTAGTGACAGAAATCACACTACAAGAAGACTGAAGCAAAACAAAATAAACTGAAGAACATACCACAGAAAACAAAGTAAACATGAAGCCCAAGACCCAAACCAGAATCCAACACAAATAACCAGAACTCAAAGATTTCTGACAATAATCTTCGACGAGGCTGTAGAACAGAGCCAAACCCTTTTATACATAAAATAAACCTTTTCTTTTGGCCATGGTGAATCCAACAACCGAACTTCTCTCTTCTCTAAACAGCTATAGAAGTTGGCCGTTTGTGGCCACATAGAAAAACAATGTCACAAATTTGTGATAATTTTGATTTTAAAACAAAGACTTACCTAAAACCTTAGATAAAAAACACACCAGTGTGTGCCAGTGATTGGTATAATCATCCGGTTACCCCAAAATGAACAAATTTGTGTCTCAGAGTTATTTTCCAATATTAATATTCCTGAGCTACAGAGCAGGATCAGTGGAGTACTTCCTGTTCTTACAGCCAGGTCAGTTTGTGCTTCTCACACACACACACACACACACACACACACACACACACACACACACACACACACACACACACACACACACAC
>JAUBOC010000078.1:3808049-3820180 GCA_032275365.1 Anablepsoides cearensis | reverse complement strand
GGATGGATGGATGGATGAATAGATGGATGGATGGATGGATGGATGGATGGATGGATGGATGGATGGATGGATGGATGAACTGCCCAAAGGCAATTTTTCCTTAATTTTTTTAAAATCTCTAACATTTATTAGAAGGAAACAAACAAGTAAGATTTGTTTAAACAAAGCATTTTTTATTGTTTCATTTATTCTCTTGTTTTTGTGGTTTCACAGATGACCTGATAAACTCAGATGATTTTCATGTATTCAGTTATTTACTGTTCCTCTCAGTATTACACAGTCTGACTTTGGGGTGAACCTAAGGGAACATTCATTCCTGTAGCTAACGGTGGATTCTAAATTGTTTGAAATTGTTGGTTTAACCCTTCAGAACAAACATTTATAATCAGACATTTTCATGCAATCTGTCTGAAAATGTTCTGTGATTTTAAATCAAATAAATATAACTTTAAAAGAGGAGAAAAAATAAAAGTTGCTGCACAACATTCCTTTTAAAAGTCTGCGTCTCCTGGTATTTTAATGTTCTTTTTGTGTTTTTCTGCTGCCTGTAATTGAGTTCAGTCACTGCCTGACACCTTGAGTAAAAAGAAATTTTCCACAGCATCACTTTTGTTTGCAAATGGAAAAAATAAATCATTTTATATTTCTTTTGAAGTCAAATTATTTGCTGTTCGCCGGCTGCAATTATTGTTTGTTTTTGATGGTTGATGACATATAGACACACATAAAGCAGTGAAGGCTGCTGAAACACTTGACTTCCTTCGGCTCCTCGTTGCTGCATTAATTGGACCACTCCATTACTTTTTTTCTGTTTCCTCTCACCAAATAAACGCTCTAATGGGGTTACTGCCAAATCCCCCCTCTTACTTTTTAAAGGTTTCTCACTCAGAGCGTGAAAAATACTAATCCTCAGTCTCAGAGCCACACTGCAGATTAAATTTTCTGCCTGACATTCAGTCATAAAGGAGAGAGTCGAGGTCGTGTTCCTTTGAAATTTACCTGGGAATGATTACGAGTGTTGATGATACACCTCTGTGAGGAGATAAGAGTTTATCAGACTCACACAGGTTTTAACGGCTGCCTCAGGAGAACAAACAACAGAAAATATCCTCAGAATGACACAAGAACAACATTCAGTTTACCTCCAAACACAGAAGCTCAGCTCTGCAGGCTCTAAACGGTTTTATGTATTTAAACTTCTTATCATCAATGTGTCAAACCTGAAAATTTTTATTTTACACAATCTCATGGGATTTTGCGAGAGCTCACATGATTGGTTAGTGCTTGGAGTGTGTGTTGTGGATGACTCTCAGCTACTACCACACTAAACTACAGCTCATTAGCTGTAATCTTCACTGAGTTACAACATTTTGTGTTAGCTAAAGATAATTAGCTCCGGCAGCCATCTTGACAGAAGCTAAGAAGTTGTTATTGAACACCTGATCCATGAATTCTGCTCTGGTTGTTCATGAGATATTTTGCTGACAGACTCAGACACAGGCAAAAACATCATCGCCTGTCTCTCCCCTTTAGCTTTTTTCAGTAAATATAATCTGCAGTTTTACTTTTAGTCTGGATTAAACATACTGGGGAAGATTTTTGTGTTTATGCTCCAAAATTCTCACATATTTTGTTTTATGACATGTCTCATTACAAAAACAGAAGCTACACATACCAAAACCATAGCTAAAAGCTAAAATTTGTAAAATAGTAGCAAAGAGTTAAATGCAACAAAATGATAGCTAAAAACTAAAATTAGCACATCAGTAGCTAAATGCAACAAGACAATAGTTGCAAGCTAGGCTTACAAAAACAGTAGCTTAAAGCTAAATGCAACAAAATGATTGCTAAAAGGTAACTACAGCAAAACCCTAGCTAACAACTATTTGTAAAATAGTAGCCAAAGGCTAAATGCAACAAGAAGATATCTGAAAGCTATATTTAGCTACATGTAGCCAAACGTTTGGTAAAAGTTAAATACTTCAAAACCATAGCTAAAAGCTATAATAAAACAGTAGCTAAAAGCTAAATGCAACAAGACAATAGACAAAAGCTAAGATTAGAAAAACAGTGGATTAAACCTAAATGTAACAAAATAGTTGCAAAAAGCTAAATGTAGCAAAACCATAGCTAAAATTAGTAAAACCATAGCTTATGTAACAAATCTTATTAAAAATTTAAATTTGTAAAACCATTGCAAAAAAAAAAATGTTAAACTAATATAAGCAAAATTTTGTCAAACATTTGGTACAAGCTGAATACATTAAAACTAAGCTAAAAGCTTTTTAAAAAATGGATAAGACAACAAAAACAGAGCACGTTAAAGTAGATTTTAAAGAACAATGTTTATAAAGAATTAAAATGACCATAATGTGGTTATTTTGGAAAATATTGTTAAAGTTAAATACAAAAATTAAAAAAAGTTACAGTTTCTAAAAACAGGAGCACATTGTTTTCAAATGAGCCAATTAACATACGAACGATTAAAATGAGTCAAAATATGCAGAAGAAGTTTGAATAAAACAGAAAAACAACGTGAACGTTGATTAATTAATATGCAGATGAATTAAATGCTAAATGTTAAATGAAAACATGTTTGTGAGGTTGAAGTAGTAAGATGATAAAAAGGTAAGACTGTTTTTTCCCTCAAAAACCTGAATAATCTTCATGCTTCAGGGTTGAGTTAAGCATTTATTAAGGGATTGACTGGGAAACGTTGATGGACAGAGTTTGGCTGCAGTCTCGTCTCCTGGACTAATCCTCAGCATTTTGTGTTGAGAGATAACAAGAGGATGAGGGGGGGGGGGATGCTGCTGCTGCTTTTAATGCAAACAAACATGACTGAGTTGCTGGAGCTGTGATCCATCCATCTGTCTCTCTGCTTTCTTTCTTCTTCTCCTCCTCTCCCACCTCGCCTCGTCCTCTTCATCTGTCTCTTTCCTCGCTAATGAGCGCCGGTGGGGTTTCTCAGTAGCCTAACAACCAGCATGTTTGTCTCTGCCCAGAAGCCGTGGGGGGGACACAGATTACTGCTCCCCATCAGCTAAATAAATACACAAACACACAGAAAACTAACAGGGCCAGCAGTCCGCTTTCTGCAGGTCTGAGAATATCTGAGCATGAAAAATGCATGAAGCAGAAACAGAGTGCAGAGGAAAGATATTTAACTGTGACATTATATGGCTATAGCAGGGAAAAACTACTTAACTTGGTCCTTAAGGGTTAGAAATATCCTTAAACTACTTGTCTGTGCTCATCTACGGTGAGGCTAATGTGACAAGAACAGCAAAGTGCTTCAGCAAGATGCTATTTTTACTTAGAACTAAAAAAAAAAATAACAAGAGGAACTCCCAAAGCCAGAAGTGTTTCTCTCAGACTTCAAAATCCAATATGGCTGCCTCAGACAAAGAGAAACAGGTGAAGGCTACAAGGAGCAGAGCTCACAGAAACTTCAACGACTTTGAGTTGATCAACCAGTAAAACAAAGAGAAGACCAGGAAGAAAATGTTTCAGAAGTGATTTTTGACCAGTAATAGAGGGACAAATACTCTGAATAAATACCATTTGAAGTGAGTCAAACAAATACTCTACATTCTTTTATACGTAGTCATTTTTTGTATTTGTTACTTAAAATTTTTTAAATGTTATTTTATTTCCTTTTCAGACTCATAGCTTGAGGTTTAGCTGCTAAAGATGCTACATGCTACACACACGTCCAGCACTGGTTGAAAGAGGGAATAGTTTTTATTTAATAAGCTAAATGGCATAAAATATAAGTCTTACACTTGTGAATTGTTTAGTGGACTTTAGTGGATAGGAACATAATTTAGCGCAAGATAATTTGTCCAAAAGCCGTTTCCAAAGTTAGCAAAAAAGCTAATCTGCTAAATGAGAAGCTACAGGGGTTGGACAGTGACACTGAAACACCTGTCATTTTAGTGTGGGAGGTTTCATGGATAAATTGGACCAGCCTGGTGGCCAATCTTCATTAATGTCACATTTAACCAGTAAGAGCAGAGTGTGAAGGTTCAATTAGCAGGGTAAGAGCACAGTTCTGCTCAAAATATTGCAATGCACACAACGTTAGGAGTGACATATCAGAGTTCAAAAGAGGACAAATTGCTGGTGCATCTGTGACCAAGACAGCAAGTCTTCGTGATGTATCCAGAGTAATGTCAGCATACCACCAAGAAGGACCAACCACATCCAACAGGACACAAGAGGAAGCTGTCTGAAAGGGATGTTCAGTTGCTAACCCGGATTGTATCCAAAAAACATAAAACTACGGCTGCCTAAATCCCAGCAGAATTAAATGTTCACCTCAACTCTCCTGTTTCCAGCAGAACTGTCCGTCAGGAGCTCCACAGGCTCAATATACATGGCCGGGCTGCTATAGCCAAACTTTTGGTCACCCGTGCCAAACGTCTGTTTCAATGGTGCAAGGAGCGCAAATCTTGAGCTGTGGACAATGTGAAACATGTATTGTTCTCTGATGAGTCCACCTTTACTGTTTTGCCCACATCCAGGAGAGTTACAGTGTGGAGAAACCCCAACGAAGCGTACCACCCAGACAGTTGCATGTCCATAGTGAAGCATGAGGGTGGATCAGTGATGGTTTGGGCTGTCATATCATGGCATTCCCTTGGCCCAATACTTGTGCTAGATGGACATCACTGCCAAGGACTACTGAACCATTCTGGAGGACCATGTGCATCCAATGGTTCAAACATTGTATCCTGAAGGGGGTGTGTATCAGGATGACAATGCACCAATACACACAGCAAGACTGGTGAAAGATTGGTTTGATGAACATGAAAGTGAACACCTCCCATGGCCTGCACAGTCACCACATCTAAAAATTATTGAGACACTTTGGGCTGTTTTGGAGGAGCGAGTCAGGAAACGTTTTCCTCCTCCAGCATCAATGGCTTAAAATCCCTCTGAACACTGTGCAGGACTTGTATATGTCATTCCCAAGACAAACTGATGCTGTATTGGCCGCAAAAGGAGGCCCTACACCATACTAATAAATTATAGTGGTCAAAAACCAGGTGTTTCAGTTTCATTGTCCAACCCCTGTAGTTCTGCTATTAGCAGATAAGCAGAACTGTTCCCACCACAGATATAGAAGCATAAAAGAGTTATTTTGGATAAAGCTTCAAAGTGCCGCTGCAAGGAAACCGTAGGGCCACATGTGGCCCCCGAACCACATGTTGCAGGCCCCTGCACACCTTAAATGTTCATCTTTCTCCATCGTCACATAATAATTAGGGTTTGGTGATAATATTGTTCTGCAGCTCAGCTAGAATCTGCTCTGAGTCAGGTGTGGTTTTCCTGCCGCTCGTCTGCAGAGGAGAGGAAGTCCTTATCTTCATGATGTGGAGGGAAGCTGGCGGGAGAGAATTACCTGCCTCTAATTACTGCGGCGGAGAGTCTCTGCCTTCACATCATTACAGCCTGCCTCTGCTGAGAAACATTGTCTCCCACACACCGGCTGCAGGTTTCAGGCCTCGTTACTTCAGCAGGAGGCTGCAGGAGGACTGGAAGCTCCTGATGGCTTCTGTAAATAAACAAAACACTGAAGGAGCAGTTTTACATGAAGGCATCTGTGAACAGGGACAACAAGGTCAAGGAGGAAAACCCAGACCAGTCAGGATTCATAACCTCTTAAGGATTTATTTTTTGATGCCTACAGCTTAATTTTACTGGTAATTCTGTAGAAGTCTGATAATTGTTGAAACAGTCTTAATGGACTCTCCAGAGAAAATCCTTCAACACCAGCTTGTATGAATGTTTCCAGTTTGAACCTTTGAATGAAGAGGCTGACATCTAGTGGCAAAACACAACTCATGACTTAAGAGAGCAGAACCAGAAAGTAATTTTAGATTTAAAGATTACAGAAAACATTTTTCCAGTGTATCTGTATCCAAGTCTAAAAAATGAAACAGACCAGAACAACTGATTTCAGTTTGCATCAGATTTCTTTTTAAATAAATAAATAAATAAATTTATTTATTTTATTTAAAAACTATCTATAAGCAACAAAAAAATACAAATCTCAAATAAAAAAATATCTTATGATTACACAATTTCATATTTCTTTAACAAACTAACTTTTATCATTCTTTTAAATACATTGAACCAGCATTTTTATTATCAATTTCCAGATTATTCAACAATCTTATTCCTTGAACTGAAGTTCATCAGTCTTTCAAATATGTTCACATTTTAGGTTTTACAAACGTTTCAAGACCCTAAAATTAGAATAACTTTCCCTCTTAACAAAATTTCATTGGACGTTTAAAGGGAATAACTTTTTATAAGCCTCATACATAACCTGCTAAATATTATCATCAATCACCTCATAAAATTATGAAAGATTATTAAATTATTAATAAATAAAGAGTAAAACATCTTAAATCTGTGATTAAAAAAACAAAACACATTTTCATCCATGTCCTTTTGGTCAGTTTAACTAACAAACAACAATTTAAAGTTTAATTTAAAGTTTAGAGAAGTCTCCACATTCTGCTGCTTACCTGAGGTCAGGTCACGGAGGGAAACCAAGACCACCTCCTCCTGCTCCTCCTGGGGGACCCCAGAGACCAGAGAGGTTATATAAACCCTCCAGGGAGTTCTGGGTCTTCCCCAGGAACCGAACCATTTCAGCTGAATCCTTAACTGTAAAGGATCTGAAAATATCAGCTACATGTAGCCAAACATTTAGTAAAAACTGGACACATCAAAACCATAGCTGAAAGCTAAAATTAGTTAAAAAGTAGCCTAAAGCTAAATGCAAAAATATGATAGTTAACAGCTAAAATTAGTTAAAAAGTAGCCTAAAGCTAAATGCTAAAAGATGACATTTACCAGGTAAAATTAGTTAAAAAGTAACCTAAAGCTAAATGCTAAAAGTTGACAGACAACAGTTAAAATTATTTCAAAAGTAGCCTAAAGCTAAATGCAAAATTTATTGCTAAAATTAGTTAAAACATAGCCTACAGCTAAATGCTAACAATTGATAGTTAAAAGCTAAAATTATTTCAAAAGTAGCCTAAAGCTAAATGCTAATAGTTGCTGGTTAAAAGCTAAAAATAGTTCAAAAGTAGCCTAAAGCTAAATGCAAAAATATGACATTTACCAGGTAAAATTAGTTAAAAAGTAGCCTAAAGCTAAATGCAAAAAGATAATTAAAGCTAAAATTTGAAAAACAATGGCTTCAAGGTAAATGTAACAAAACAGTTGTTAAAGCTAATCATAGCAAAACCATAGCTATAAGCTATAGTTACTAAATAGCCAAAAACTAAATGTAACAAGATGAGATGACAACATAAATTTGTAAAACAGGAGCTATATGTAGCCATTTAGTGAAAGCTGAACATATCCAAACAATAGCTAAAAGCTAACATAAGACAGTAGCTAAAAGCTAACAGTATCTTTCAGTTAGTTACTGCACTGACATACTCTATTTTACATAATCTGTTGATTGTTTTTAAATATGTAATTATTTATTATTGTATGTTGTTTACTGTAATTAAACAGAGCACAGATATGAAAGCTCATTTCAGCTGTTTGTATCCAGGATCTGGTTCTTAGTTATGACTCATGATCACAGCTGAAGGTTAGAACAGAGATAGAACAGGAAGTTAAGAGCTTTACCTTCTGACAACTCTTTCTTCTACACCACCGAAGCAACGCCCTCATTACTGAGGAGAAAACAGTCCTAACCTTGACAAACTATCCAACTATAACATGTTTTTCCTTTATTTTAAATTGAAGACTTGAAACTAGATCTTTATTATTCATTTACTCTTTATGTAGCATCAAATTAATTAAAAAAGGAAGTCTATTTGACAGCAAGAATGATTTTATAAACAGAACGTGGAGTTATGAGTTATTTTCCACACGTAAACAAATAAACAGAAGTGTTTCTCCATGTTTCAATAAATACTGTTAAACGTTTATTACTGTTTACAGTTCTGAGACATAAACCTGGTCTTTGTTGTGGTTTTACCTCCAGCTGAGGCTCGTTATGACGGTGCGACCGCTCCCGTCCTTCACGCTCTCTTATGTTTCATAACCTGGAGCTGCTTTATGTTGATCAGCAGCTGCACAAACACAGTCTGTTAGGAGGGTCGGGCGCCAAAACGTCAGATTCACTTTTATCACCTGCGTCCGCCTGTTGCCACGATACCTCATGAGCAAAACTGTCAGAAAAGATGGCCGCCACGACCAGCAGAAAAACACAACTCAGTCAGTTCTGCAGACACTGAGCTACGGTTCGGTTGTAAATCTCAACTCAAACACGAGGCGGCCATCTTGGATCGAGTCGACTCCAAATATTAATCAGCTGCAGATCAACGAGTTTTAATAAAATCCTTCCAGTCGTTCATGAGATGTTTTGACAACAGAAACATAAAAACACAAACAATGACTAAGAGATGTCTTTGAAGCTGCAGCTGAGCCCTGTGGGTTTTTAAGATGCAGCTGCGATGGAAACCAGAAAAACAGAGTCGATGTGCTGAACAGAGAGAGGATTAAGACAGAAGTTCTCTCTGCGTTCCTCCTGCAGAAACTCAGAGGTGCTGTGGTCCTCGTTCCTTCGCTCCGGCTCAGAGGCGGCGGAGCTGCAGCGTTTGTGAGTCTGTGGCGTCTGCGGCGCGTCAGAGGGGCTAGCTGAGGAGGTCGGGCTGCAGGCCGGTCCTCTGCAGGACGTCCTCGGGCATGCAGAGGACCGGATTCACCGCTTTAATCTGTTCCTCGCCCAGCAGGGACAGACCTGCGATTCCAAACAGAGTGTGGAACGGATCCACCTGCAGGACCGGAACAGTAAATATTCATTAAAAAAAAAAACAGGTCCTCTAAACCCCGAGACACTTAAACTCTACAGCTCCTCACAGAAACCCATCAGGTCTCTGCAGGGTTTAAGTCTCACCATGTCTCCTGGCCTGTCAGCAAAGCCGCCCGTCTCCTCGTCCTGACAGGCCAGAATGAACCTCCTCAGCTTGGCTTTGTCGATCCAGTGGATCCTGCCGATGATCTTCAGGGACGCCAGGACCCACCACGAGTAGCAAACATCTGGGAGCTGAGTCAGACGGCAGCTAAAGCTTCATGTTCAGATAACAGCCTCATGTTTACAACAGAAACCACACAAACCTTCTCGGGTCGTCCGTTGAGGCCTCCGGAGGGCAGCTGCCTCTCACAGAGCCACCAGCCCAGCAGGTCGGCGTTCAGCTGGTGCAGCTGGCCGGTGAGCGACAGGAAGCCGGTGCAGCAGTAGATCTGATGGACGGGAGGGAAAAATAACAAGAGGTTAGAGAATAAACAACAACAGGTGACATTTCATCCTGTTACTGTTGAAGAGTTGAATTCAATTCAAAGAAGAAATTTGAATTTACCCAAAAGTAAATAAATAAATCAGCACATCTGTGAACTGACCTGACCAGCGTGAGACTCTGAACCAGGTCTGCAGCCAAAACCTCCATCAAAGTTCATACAGGACAAGACGAACTCCACGGCTTTGTCCACGTTTATAGAGTCCATCTTCCCCTGAGAGGAGGCCGACGAAGAGTCAGAGTCTTCTTCAGTCACTTCTTTCTAAAACTAGCTAAGCTAAAACTAACCTGCATTAATATAAACAAGGACTGCTCACTGTTTAAATCATGAAATGTTTTGTGTTTATTTTATTAAATAAAGAAAAATGAACGTGCAGCTGAATGAGACAACTTTTTAACTTGTTACTGTTGAGTCATGGTTTTTATCTGCCTTAGTGTCAACTCTAAACTTTTATGTTGGTGATAAAACGGGACGCATACGTACCAATAATGCTAACGTAGCAACAGCACAGAAAGAAAACCTTGTGTCTATTTCTCCTGCAAAAAAAATTTAAATTCAAATTACAAACATTAATAATTTAAGTGATGCATTTAAAACTTCTGCATCCTACAATTTGATATTTTAGACTTTATTCACCTCATTTTAAGACACAAAAGATGAAAAAGTTACGTTTTTTTCTTTGTTTTAGTGAAGATGTGTTTATTTTTCCAAAGTTATATATATATATAAAAAGGATTCCAGTGTTTACAGCAAAAACACAAGAAGAGAAATGACTCTGTTCAGACAACATTAGTTATAAAAGCACACAGAAAACTTTCAGCTCCTGTAAACAGTTTAGGGTAAAAGATGAGCTAATCTAATTCCTGCAGAGCTGGCTCACCCCATTTGTCTCCTGCGAAAGAACCGTCCTCCTGCTGAAGCCCTTTAACATATTCCACCACTTTGTCCACGTCGAGCGCGTCCACGCTGTCGTACAAACACAAGATCTGAGGAGGAGATACAAAAACACAAGACTGTGAGCTCAAACCTGAAGAAATAAACTATGTTTTAAGTCTATGATGCTTTAAAATACACCCATATTTGTTTTCAACAATCTGATTCATTGTGTAAAAAAGACAAAGTTCAATCCGACCTGAACGGCACTCAGGGTGTAGAGCAGGTGCGGGTCGTGTCCGATGCTGGCGCTGACGCCTCCACACTCGTGTTGACAGGCTTTGATGAAATCCACGATCTCCTGCCGGCTCATTCTGTGCAGCTGACCCATCAGGTCCATCACTGTCAAGCCCCAGTAGATCCCGCTCATCCTCAGGTACTCTGACAGTGTGTACTCCTAGAAACACAACATACTTTGAACAGCTTGGTAATTGGCTCAGTGTGGTCATCCTCTGATCAGAGGGTCAGGGGTTCGATCCAAACCTCCTGCAGCATATTTGAACTATAATTGTAAAACATATCATTCCCAGGTTGCTACTCAAGTTTCAGACATCTCTAATGTAGGATTTCAAAATAAAATGCACTCAAAAGCAACACAAGGTGTTTTTTCCTCCTTTTCTAGAGGCAAATAAGATACTATTTCTATATCAAAGCTGTCTGAAACTTGGCTGTGGCTTCCTGGGAATGTGTAGTCTCTAACAAAAGTCAAATTTATTTGCTTCTAATTCGCCGTAATGATTGGTGTAATCACGCACTACAGATTTGAATGACAGTTTAGCTAGCTTACCGAATCAGAGGATGGCTCTAACTTACTGAAGGTGTGGTTTTCGAAAACAAATACATTTTTAATCCCTTCTAACCTAATCTTAGAACTGTATAACCTGGTGTCTAATCAAAAACAAAACTTACATAGTCGTCCTTCTTGGAGCCGTAGGCAGCGATGTAATCTGCATGTTTGTCCAGCAGCAACGAGCTGGGAGCGTCAGGTTTAATGATAACATCTTTCAGCTGAGCACTCTGACAATAAAACACACAACAAAACAAGATATTTTATATTTACCACGAAAAACAATGCAAGTCTGTACAATGTTGCATTTTAAACACGTCCTTAAATAAGTGGAAAGGCACTGTGTGGACACGATGCTACATCATCATGCTAATGCTAGCGGCTTTCAGAGACTAACAGTCAATTAAACAAAACAGTTGGACAAAAATGATCTATTTCACGTTTATACCCACATAGATTACAAACGTATTTTCTAAAACAAAAAAGAAAGCGTAGAGACAGGTTATTGTTTACCATTTTGGACGGCGCAGCTTACTTCCGGGTCTGTTCTTCTACGGGATTTTTTACGGTAGCTGGTTAATGAAACGGTTTAAAGTGGTTTGGCGCCACCTTCAGCCTTGGATGGAGTACTACAAGAAGCAACTCCAAACAGCCATTTAAAGAGAAATTTACTTTCCAACAGTAAAAAATTAAAGAAATAATGAACTGAACACACATTTCCTTACTTTTGGGGCCAAGTTTATTAACTACAAGCAAATTACACCGATGTTTCTAAAAATCAAAAACTCTGCAAGGCTTCCAGAATGAAATAAAAATTTTAATACATGCCGAGATAATTCATCAAACACCACAGACAACCTCAAGCTTTACACACTATAACAGTTTCTCTCCACATTCTGGTGAACAAAATGCATTAAAAACATTTATTTTACAGATATAATCTTTTCTATAAGTGTAGTTAGATGTTAAAAATAGTTTAAGGCATGAATAAGTGCAGAGCAAAAGAAAGAAAGAAAGAAAGAAAGAAAGAAAGAAAGAAAGAAAGAAAGAAAGAAAGAAAGAAAGAAAGAAAGAA
>JAUBOC010000078.1:3793188-3807522 GCA_032275365.1 Anablepsoides cearensis | reverse complement strand
GAAAGAAAGAAAGAAAGAAAGAAAGAAAGAAAGAAAGAAAGAAAGAAAGAAAGAAAGAAAGAAAGAAAGAAAGAACCGTAATTGTGAAGATGAAAATTTGAAATTGTGTCTCCAAATTTGCTCAACTGTATGAAGTTTGTCAATTTAGGCTTGATATCAACAGTGAAACAATAATTAATGCTTAGAAATAATCAGGAAGCACTTTATATATCTTATGATGACAAGCAAATAAATCCCATTAAACTGGATGAGTTACGACTTAAAATGTTTTTCCTTCATGATGATGTAAAACAGTGTTTTTTATTTTCACAATCAGAATCAGATTTTTTATTTTTTATAAGGCAAACATCTACAGCTGCGTCTTTCAGCGGACGGATCATTTTACAGAAACGTTATGTACAGACGATGCGTCCGGTAGCTCGGTTCATTTCTTGAATTTTCCCAGGTGTTCTCTGGCGATGATGAGCCTTTGGATTTGAGCTGTGCCTTCGTAGATCTACACAAAAATAAAAGGAAAAGGTTAGATTTAGAAAGACGATCAGCTCGCTGCAGGTCCGGTTCACTGACGCTCACCTGGTAGATCTTGGCGTCCCTCATCAGCTTTTCCACCGGGTAGTCGCTGTTGAAGCCGTTGCCTCCGAAAATCTGCACGGCGTCTGAGGCCACCTGGTTGGCGATGTCGCCTGCGAAGGCCTTGGCGATGGAGGCGTAGTAGGTGTTCCTGCGACCCTGATCTCGTTCCCAGGCGGACCGCTGGTACGCCATCCTGGCCAGCTCCACCTTCATGGCCATCTCAGCCAGCAGGAACGACACGGCTTGATGCTGTCCGACATCGTTCCGTTAGTTATGGGGGAAAAACAAAAAGAAAAAAGCACGTGACGGATGTTTGGCGCCAACGAACCTCGGCGATGGCTCGGCCGAACGTCTTCCTCTCCAGGGCGTAGTTGGTGGCTTCATCCAGAGCTCTCTGTGCCAAACCTGTCGCTCCTGCTGCAACCTGAACAACAGCAAGTCACAAAATCTTTGTTCAATTCTGTGTTTTACTCTGGCATCAATTAATGTGGCGTTTCATGGTGAATTGTTCAAACAAATTTTGAGTGAAAAATAAATAGCTGTGGATTGCTCGTTCTGCTGCTTCTTGGTCATTTTCTTATGTGTATGTATTCGATAAGAAAACATGCAGATATATTAGTAATTTTAAGCTGTTTATTGTAAAACTGAAGCAATGCATTCTGGGTAGCCTACAGGACAAACAGGAACCCGTTCATTTCAAAATAAGAGCGTGAATTTTATCTGTTTCGTGTGAGCTTCAGAAGCAGCAAATATAAATTATAATTCCTCCCTCTATCCTCCCAAAGCTCATAAACAAGTATATAAACAACTATTTTGATGGCTGGATAATGTTTGTCACTCAGCTCCCAGTGCTTCCTGCTGCGCAAACAATTGAGGGAACTCCACTAAATGAAAACCGTCACACAGAAGGAGAGTCAGTGAGAGCACACTGCTGCCTGAGGAGTCACTGTTTCCATACAGTGGAGCTCCAGTGTGGCCTTTCCCCTCTAATGTTCAAGAAAACGATGACGAAACTTTAATAAAACATATTGTTACAGAACGTAGTGGGTTTAGACAGCTCTCCCCTATTTCTTTAGACAATATTGACGATTAAACTTGTGATTAGAGCTGCTTAATTCTAAATTTAGAAAGCACAAATCTGCACATTTGAAGAAATTAGTAAAAAAGGAGAAATTTAGGTCCACAATTAGCTCATTTGTGCTTTAGGAGACAAGTGCCCACCACTGCTTAAATCCTTCTGCCTGTTTTTTTTTTTTTAAATCACTGCGACACCATTTCTGTGTGGAGGGGCAAAGGCAGGGTCCAGGTGGAGGACTTACCGGTGGTCTGGTGTTGTCAAAGGCACCCATGGCGATTTTGAAACCGGCTCCTTCGCCGATCAGAACGTTCTCCTTTGGCACCCTGACGTCTTCAAAGGTGATGCCTCTGGTGTCGGAGCACCTCTGACCCATGTTCATCTCCTGAGAGAACACAAACACACAAACCTCTGATGAAATCACTTTAATGGTGAAGATATTTTAAAGAAACGAGATTAAATCAGCGATATAAAATAAACACATGTCCTTTATACTTATAGATTTCTATTTTCTATAAGTGTTGAAGAAAACCATCTAACCTTCCTTCCTATTTGAACTCCAGGAGTGTCTGCCTCCACGATGAAGCCAGTGAAAGCTTTGCTGGCTGGACATTTGGGATCAGAGTCGGTGCGGGCAAGAAGGAAGTACCTAAAAAGAGTTTAAATAACAATATTAACAGATAAAACATGGAGTTTGGAGTAAATCTAGACTTTATTGATCCCAGATCAGGAAACTGTGATGGAACAATGTCCCACTTCCTGTTAGACGAACCTGTTCACTGTCCACTTTTAAAACTCTACTGAAAAACACAATTCTTTTCCCTAGCTTTTGTTGTTTTATTTGTTTTTACTCCGTTTTGTGTGTTTTTTAATTTGTTTTGCAGACGTGGTTGTTTTAAAGTACCAGCGACGTGAAATATTAATCAATATAAATGTATTAGTGGAAAGACGACATTAATAACATATTGCAAAAATAATTTCACGCAGCTGTGATGAATAGTTGATGAGGTATTTGGCTGTGAAGGAACAGGAAGTGATGTCAAAGGGGAACGTCTGACTGTGACCAGAGCATTATTACAATAACAACACAAATAAGAGGTGAAGAAGAGTCGGGGTTAGTTAAAGTTCAAATAATGTTTGAAAAAACAAAGACCAGAAAGTTAACTTTTCTTAAAGAGATCCCCTTTGATGTCACTTCCTGTTTCACTTTGGTTGACTCAAGTTCAAAAGAAAATATGCTAATTATGTTACAAAATGGGTAAAACTTACATATTATGCAAGGTTTCTTAAATAAAAAGGTTTTTCTTTGACTTTTTGTATTTGATGGATAGACATGCAGTAGTATTAGTATTAGTATTACTAATTATTACATTTTAAAGAACAAACTGGACATCAGAACACGCACCAGTTAGCTTTCCCTCCATTGGTGATCCACATCTTCTGTCCGTTGATGACGTACTCATCGCCCGTCTTCACAGCTCGGGTCTTTATGCCGGCCACGTCAGAACCCGCCCCGGGTTCAGTAACGCAGTAGGCCTGCCGAGGATTAAAAAAAAGGTTAACTTAAAAGGTCAATCAAAAGAGGTGTCAGTTCAGTCAAACGTCTTTTTAAACTCCACACTTACACACATGAGAGGCTCCTCCGTCAGCCTCCCCAGGTATTTCTTCTTCTGGGCCTCGTTTCCGGCCAGAATAACAGGCATTTGCTGCAAAACAAGTAAAAATCTCTTATTGGTGTTAAAAACAATACAGCTGAGTTATAAAATGAACTTTCAGCTCTCAGTCTTTTGCCCAACAGAAGCATGGCGTCTGTCAAACTTACTCCCAGAGAGTTGGCCTCGATGGCGGTCTGCATTCCTGTGCAGGCGTACGCCAACTCCTCTGTGATCAGGCAGGAGTCAAAGATCTGCAAACCCATTCCACCTGAAGAACAACAACTCATGAACTATAAACAGGTTTATGGAGACTTTTAAAAGGCAGCTTAAAGCATACTTTTTTAACATGTTTGTATGAGTTTTAGGTTGTCGTTTATGTTGTTTTCTTATCCTTTGTAAATGTGCTTTATGCTTTGTATTGTTGTTGTGAAGCACCTTGTGGCTATTTGACTGTGAAAGGTGATATGTCAATATCCACTAATCTGTTACATAAAACACATATTTTGCACTGAGCACAACACATTTACAACCAATAAGGCACAAAGACAAAAGATTTGATTATAAAAGTTTCATATAATTAAAAAACAACTTACCATATTCCTGTGGAATGTGACCGTTCACCAAACCAAGCTCCCACGCTTTCTTAATGATGGGGAACGGATACTGAGAAATATATTTAGATTTTATGCTTTAATAATTTTTACATCAATCAAGAGGTAATATGACTTAAACTAATCAGGGTTTTAGTAAAAATTGTGTTTGTTTAAAATTAAATTAAGTGACTAGTTTCAATAATTTGCATCCAATCTTAGTTCCAAGGCTTTCTATTCTTTAATGAAATGAATAAAGTTACATATATAGTTGATACACATAATTATGACCCAAATCACAATTTTCATAATAAATTGCATATTTTGGCAGCTATTGTGGCTTTAAGCTTTTTGTTAACGCTAATGATGGATAAATATGGCATAAAGGTTATAAAGACAAAAAAGAATATTTTTGTATTCTTCTTACAACAGTGAGACAAACATGTCAGCTTGATTCTTGTTAAACTTACGTCACCACTTCTGTCATAAGCAGGAGCAGCAGGGATCATCTCTTCACGAGCAAACTTCCTCGCCAGCTGCTGGAACTCCTTCTGCTGATCCGTCAGCTCTGCAGCAGAGAGTAAAAAAATATAACTGTTTATAAATGAACTTTACTCAGAGATAAATGCAAACCATTAATCTAGTGCATCTTTTCCTTTCATGTTCTGTGATCTGCTCACCAAACGAGTAGCCGAGGGATCCAGCAGGACTGCTGGAAGCAGCTGAAGCTCTGGCTGCTGCAGCACCGGAGCTCTGCAGACGAATCCCAGACTGAAGACCGGCTCTGAAGACCTGCATGAAGAGCCAAGATCATTTTCACTTCTTACATTAAAATAAATAAAAAAAATACCTAAACTTAAGACATCACTGGTACTACAGGGCTGCCTGTGGAAGACTGGACCAGCTCTTTATCCTCACTATGATCCTTAAAAGGGTGTGGGAGTTCAGCCCAGGGTTTGTGAACTTTGAGAAGAACCAGTTACCTTTTCCTTTTTTTTTTTTTTTTGGCACACCAGTCAAACAGTAAAATTTGTGTTTTCTAGTCATCCAGTGCACAACTAATAGTCATTAGTCGAGAAAAGTAGGCATAAAAAAGTTAATATTTTGTGTGCTTCATTTAATGTGTCAACTTCCTTTTCACCTAAATGAGATCACATAAAATTCAGCCATTAATGGCAATTGAGCAGCTAAATATTAAAGGAAAACACTTAACTAGCAGCAAAACAAACTTATAAACAGATAACTCAGTTTTATTAGCAGCTGTAGCATTTTGCTAACTCGTTAGCCTACGTAGCACAACAAATCTCGGATAGCTTCTACGACAATAAAATAAACACTAAAAGACAATAAGCCATAACTAGGTAATGATATAATAAAAATAAAACAGAGTGTACCTTATTGAGCAGCATTTTTATGGCAAAGATTAAACCAAAACTAACAGAACCTCTTGCTCCACATCGACACGAACTCTCTCTAAACCAATCAGAGCAGCTGGATTGGCCACGTGTGATAACACCAACTTCCTCCAAACCAATCAACGCAGCGGATTTCGTCACGTGTTTCATACTGGCGCCTCCGCTGTGACTTTTGTCCCAGTTCCTCCAGTTACCTAATGAGGTTCACCTCTGTTTATAGCAAACTTCATTTACCAGAATGATCAAGGTGGAAAGACCAGAACAGTCACACCAGGGACAGTTCATGCATATAAACTCAACTCGACTCAATTTGTTCGTGTCTGTTTAATGTTTCCATTTCCTGTAATTTTGTATATTGTGCACAGTAACCTACTCTTTTACTTTTATCCATTTTTTCACCCTGCTAGTCCAGTACGGTAATCATTCTTATTTTGATCTGTTTATTCTTTATTGTTGCTATCTTTATTTCTATGGATTGATATATAATGCTTTGGCAATATACGGTTTGTGGATTGATGTATCTGCTGCTGCTACTACTACACCTGAATTTCCCCACGCAGGACAATAAATGCTGTTTCTATTTTATTCTATAAAAGTATATTACTGAACCCTTTTTTACTTAGGACTACACTGAGGGTTAATATTACACATGTTCTAAAATTGTATTTGTCTTTTACTAAGTGCTTTCTGTAACATAACAATGTTAAGTTTTAACACCTATAAACAAGACTTTATTCTATTTTAAAAGTACATGAGTTAAAAGTGTCTTCTGTGGTAGTACACATCACAAGCAAACTGCTCATTTTCATTAAACGGACAAACAGCACCCAGGTTTGGGACATTTGGATTTTATTGGCGTATGAAACAGCTGTACATCTATTTGCCTTTCTTGGCCTTGATCTTCCTCAGGTAGAACTCGAGCTCTTTGCCTTCCAGGATGTAGCCGTCCGCCCTGCCGCACTGGCCGGGTCTGGAGGCGATGCAAGCTGGAAAAACAAGAACCACAAACACAGAAATCAGGGTTTATGAACGTTTAAAAACCACAAACTTAAAAGGAATCTCGTTATAAACACATTCAAGTCAAACTGGTGAATACAATAAAAAAAAGCTTTTATTTGCCGAATATCCTTCAATTAAGGAATCAAAAAATGCAATTTTTATGCTATAAAATACAAGCGTTTTGCAGATTTTAGTGCGCAGAACTAGTCTTTCTCAGTATCTTGATTGTCACCACTTTCATTCAGCAGCAGAACTGACAAGAGTTTTTATCATCACAGAAAGACGTTCAGACAAAAATGCAAGGTAAAAATATTTTCCTAACATTTATCTAACTTGTGTTAAATTCCAATTCTTGTTGTGGATTTCACCAAATTAAAACTAACAAAACATTTTAAAGCCAAAATATTAGTTTCAGATTTTTTTTAAACAACAAAATAAGAGCTTGAATTCAATCAATGTGTTCTTTAAAAATTAATTTCCTTCTGATTTGGTTATAAACTGATCACATTTTGTTGAGCCTAATTTCATTAAATCCACTTTGTTTTCAGTTTTTTTTTAAAATCTGTGGTAAATTTTAAAGATGCGACAAAATGCTGCTTGTTTGTCTTACCGAGCAGTTTTCCCTGCAGGAACTGTTCTTCGAGGAGATTGCTGATCTTGGCTGTCTTTTTACGTTCATCGTACTTCTTCTGGGTCTTCTTGGACCTCTTTTTATTGATGAGATCCTCCTCCTCTGGAGTCTGTGCAAATGAGAGAGCAAATACTTTAAAAATACAATACAATACTACATTTTTTTGCAGATATTATTAATGGTCTTTCTCAGGGTCTTGGTTATCTTCCCTTTCATTCAGTAGCAGAACTGACAAATTATCATCATAGAAAGACAAACAAATAGACGGTACTTTTATTACCATCTCACAACAGAGTTGAATTAGATCAGTAGTTTTAACTTATTTTACATTATTAAAGTGAGTCAAAACACTAAGATTTTGAACAAAAGCAGATTCCATACCAGCTTGGCGCCCTTCTTGCGTCCCAGAGGAATGGCATAGTGGGCCTCATACCACTGCCTGAAGGGAAGACTGTCCACCAGAATGATGCAGTTCTTCACCAGGGTCTTGGTTCGGACCAGCTCGTTGTTGGAGGCATTGTAAACCACATCAATGATCCTGGTCTTGCGTGTGCAGCCTGAGAACAGAATTCAGTCAGGAACTAAAAAACTTACTTTAAATAATCTTTAAAATGGTTTTGTCATAAGTTGTTTTTCCCCCTCAGAGTCTTTAATGTCACCACTTGCATTCAGTAGCAGAACTGGACAAGGTATCGTCATTGAAAGTAGCTTTAAGAAATATTTTCAACAGTTGAAGGTTGAGAAACTTACTCTCAGAGCCCCAAGAGAAGTTTCCAGAATCCAACCTCAGAGCACGGTACTTCTTGTTCCCACCACGGACCCTCACCGTGTGGATGCGACGAGGTCCAATCTACGAGGGCAGATTTAAGTCTTAATCATTCGAAGTCAAACCAGCAGCACTAACAGTTTCGTGTCAAGAGCGTGTCAGTGTAACTATGACAAGTCCTACCATTGATGGGCCCAAAGCTTTGAGCCAAAACGGCACAAAAACAAAACCCACCTAAGGTCAAGCTTTCATCATCCACGCTTTTAGCAAAACTTAAACGGGAGAACCCCCCTCTTCCTCACCTTTGTGTTTGCAGGTGGACGCCCGAGCTCATACTTCCTCTTCTTGTGATAGGGTTTGCGTTTACCGCCGGTTTTGCGGCGCTTATGCCAGTTGTCCCTTGAGATACCTGCATTAGGGGTTAAAACAAGAACAACAAGGTGTTAGATTACTGCTTCGCAGATCATTAAACAAAACATTTTTTTTTGTTATGCTTGAGTGATCAGTTCTCCAAGGTAGTTTGTCCACATTGTGTTTCTGGAATCCGCTTAAAAAGTTTCATCACATCACTCAAGCAACTTAAATTTTTATTCCTATAACTAGACTACAAAAGGCAGATTGAAAGCAAACCAGTTTTACTACATAAACAAATGCCGTGGAGTAACAAGTTCAAGAAGCACGTACAGCTATCAATTTAAATATAATAACTGAATTCCAGCCAATAATAATATACAATAAACATTACAACAGGTTTACTGTACGTATCGCAGCAGAAGCATGACACGATCAACATGCTAGCTGAAGCTAACACTGTCCGCTAAACGAAAGCTTCTAAAAATGTTAAAACAGCTTCAGATAAACTGACATGTTGTATTATAAACTCTACCTCCAAATACAACATCTCAATCCTCCAGGGCAGTCACATTAACAGTGCAGAAAACACACTTCCAGCACTTAGAAGCTAACTGCACGGACGATGAGAACAGCCATCTTGGAGCATTTTCAGTCTTCCACTCGAACTTACTTCAATAAAACAAAATCCACCGCGGATGAACATTAAAGTTGGATACTTTAGTATTTCTATATAATTTAGCTTTAATAAGGCAACCCATCTTGAGCGTTATTCTTTGTTAAAACGTTAGATGGAGAGGGATTGTGCCTCCGAGTGAAGAAGAAAAAGACATACCCATTCTCAGGCGCCGGCTAGAAAGAGGAACCGCTAAGGATCACGGGAAAGTTTCAAGCCTCGAGTTCTCGCGAGATTTGACGCCACGAGAGAAGAAAAGAGTTGGAAAGAGCTTGGGTTGTGGTTTGATGAAAAAAATTGTAGATAAGTGTAAAAAAGTGTTAAATATGAGATGTTTAGTTGGAAGGGACTGGGGAAGTGCAGATTAACACACCAATTATTTATAACTTCATTTCAGTAATTATTTTATTGTGTTTTTTTTTCTAACTTGAGATCCAGAAAAAGTACCATTAATTGATATGATTGGTTTTGTATGCTGTGCCTTGGTTAATCTATCACCCTCTTTGGTTCTGAGTAGCTGCATTAATTGTAAAAAGAACAAGGGTATATAAGATAGAAGTATAGCTGATGGAAACCTTTTATTTTAGATTGTTCCACCTTTACTTTGAAGTTGTTTTTGGCAAATGTGGAGCATATATGATTTTTCATTCACTCTGCACTCTTTATTTAAGCATGAATTACTATTTTATTACTGTGTATATATTGATCTGAGGAATGAAATTTGTATTGTGCTTCTTCTTTTGTAACGGATGTCACACTGACGTGAGCAAACAAGACAACTTTGATTTTACATTTGTTTCACACAGCATTGCTGATACTGTATGGCCCAATTGTGTCGATTTAGAAAAGCTCTCTTTTAAACTGAATAAATGACATTGTGTACCATTAACCATTTTGTTTGTGTACTTTTAAAAAATATTCTGCCAAACTCTAAGTAGTTGCCAGGTATAAAGCTCTATATATAAAGACAACCATTTCTCCTGTTATCCTAAAAGTTAAATGTCAGCAGAATGCACCACAAAGTTCTTACTGTAATTACATTTATGGAGTGTAAGCTGTTATTTATATTATTAGTGTTGAAACACTGTACAAGAGTTGAAAATTGAGAATAAAAGTCCCAGCCATCATTATATTTCACATGTTTATTAAAAAAATGTATTGAGGTTGACCACAAACCAGCAAGACATCTGGTGATGCTCCAATGTAGGGTTCTTCAGGATTCATGAAGTATCCAGTGTCATGAATACTTGCATTTGTGTGTGACTGATTAATTCTTTCTAGAAACATTTCCCTGGCCAGTTTCTGGTGCGAGCAGCCCCATTCAGTTGCCTGTGAAATGAACTTTGTTGTGTCCAAAAGTACTTTCATCCCTTAGTTTGGTGAGGATGAGAGGGAAGTTGTCCGTCAGTGGCTTCGGAACATATTCATCAGCAAATTGTGGCGTTAACGCAGAAATGGCAGACTTTGATCCAGTCTCATGAAGTGCACTTAGAAACGAGTTGAACTCTGAGCTGGAGGGTTCAGGGATGTCAGATCTTTTATGGACATTATTTTCAAAGCCATAATCCACTTTTTCTTTAAACATTTTTGCTGATGAAAAGTCAGTGTCTTTGCACTGCTTGTAATCGATGCCTTTTAACCCACCAGGCAGAAGCCAGTATGCTTCTTCTTGAGTCTCTCGGCTGAACAGCAGGGTTGCCACGTGTGTGCAGACTTCTCCCAGTCCTGCCATACAGGGGCAGTGACCTGTCAGAACTCTGCCATTGTTTCCAGCGATGAACCGTGGCTCCAATGGTTTCTCCTGGATTCTTTGTGAATGAAGCACCTGTAAATGCAGATGTAAACGTAAATAATACAACCAAGAGAGAACAAAGAATTTGTTATCTGTTTAAATTTTGTAAACACTTTGAGCTGTAACTCCAAAAAACATGTTTTTGTGCTGGAAATGCTATAATTCTTTTAAAAGTTCAAAACATTATCAAATGCAGTTGCAGATACTGCTATATTTTAATTTGCACTTTATCAAAGTTTATTTTTAAACATTTTGAATGTATTTTAAAGAAACTTTTTGAAGAAAAAGCTGTATTGTTTGTCACTATAATGAAGATCACAGTTGTATTTGTCTAAATAATTGTTATGGGCAGGTTACAATATACATTTTTTTGTAATCTTGTGATTATTTGACAGGAGTTTTATTTTTAAACTGTAAGTGTATTTAATTTAGTTATAATGTAAATACAATAAAAACTAAACCAAGATTTAGAATAATTATCATTTTGATTCGTACATTGCTAATGTCTGACTGGGCCTCCTGACACGTCTGTCATTCTTTCTGTCTATCTGTCGACAAAATTACTCAAAAATTGTCAGGATTGTCAGGACATTTTTACCACAGGTGGGTATTGGCCAAAGGAAACAACCATTAAATGTTGGTGAGGTTTGGGATCACGATGCGGATGCAAGAATTTTTCTTTTAATTTGAGCGAATCAGCCAGGCTACGCAAAGTGTCATTACATCAGACGCATGCCTGTAGGAAACAGGAAGTGAAAATGCAAACTCGCTGTGACTACACCTCTCAGAACCTCTACTATCAGGAAAGTTGTGATTATTCTGTTATTGCTGATGTTACTGCTGTCTGGAGAAAAAGAAATGCAATTCTCTTCACGTTACAGGAATAACAGACGACACCAACAGCAGGAGGAGGGTCCTGCTGCAGCCAAGCTGAAGCTGGTATCAGTGTTCTGATGATATGTTTTACACTGGACCGGTACCGGACAGAGGTAGCCCCTCTACATAAGAACTTTATTTATGTGATGGAAGTATGGATTCATGACATACTTTAAAACCTAGGTTTTCATGACAGGCTGTTTATCCGCAGATAGCAGGATTAAAGTCAGAACAAGATTTTCTAACAACAATCATTCTTAGATATCGCTTGTGTTTATCTTTGTGTTTCCCTTGACCTAGCATTTACTTAGGATGAAATCTTACTTTATCAAGATGACATGATAGTGTTTGTTAAACAGTATATATGAGGCCTCAACTGCCTCAAAAATGGGTGGAAGCAGTGAGCAGAAGCAGGAGCAGAGAACAGGGGGACAGTCTGCTCCATGCTGATCTGTGTTCCTGTTGTTGCAAATAAAACTCAGCTGATCATCCCACAAAGTGCCTTCATCCTTGGACCACGTATTTCTGTCTTTGTTAAATAAATATTTCCACGACAGTGTGATTGGGCAGACGTTCGTGGGAGTGTTTGTTTGTGCTGAAAGCGCTCAGACGCTGTTTCAACCACTTGCTTAAAAAAAAAAAAAAAAAGGCGACTCGCTTTCAGCAGCAGTTTATAAAGATTATAAAGAGAGTGAAACCACTGAAAACTCATAAAAAGGGGATAAAACAGACATTTTACACGGTGGAATCTGACTGATGAAAGCTTGGAGCTTAATCTGGGAGTTTGTGGATGAATAACGTTGGGTGAAGAGTCTCTGACTCGCATTGGACTCCAGCGAAAAGAAATCCCACTAAATGTTCACTACGTCAGAACTTATTCAGCAAATTTGTTTCCATCTCTCCTCTTGATCGCACACGTGAACACACATGTGGAGCAGTGGGCTGCTAATTACAGCGCCCGGGGAGCAGCTGAGGGGTTAAGGGCCTTGCTCAGGGGCCCAAAGTGCGGCTGGTTGGTCCGGGGAGTTGAACCGGCGACCTTTTGATCACAGACTCATCTTCTCTTCCTTTGTCGCACTCCAGTGCACCACAGAGCCAAACTGAAAAAGGATTATTCCTGAAAACGGCTGATGAGCCACTCGTCATCATGGATCAGAAAATTGTGTCTGTTAATAATAAATGCTCTGCTTTTCCTATTTATCATATCCTCCAGTAAAGCTGAATCCGTTCCTGGTAAATGTATTTTTGGCTCAACTTTGCGCGCCCTTTATCTAACTGCGTCCATTTGGATGTAATAATTGTTAATCATGTGTGTCAGGTGTGAACAATAATCATTTTCACATCATGAACAGTTTCTCAGAATCACCTCTAAGTGTCGCCAATGGAACCAAAACCACAGAAATGTTGCGTGAAAGTCTGCGTAAATATACGAGAATGTGCGGCAGCCACGCAAAGTTTTTCAGTCGACAGTTTTAACGCAAAAAGTCACAAACCTGACCAGAATCCACAGGAATATGACTCTGTTCTGGAAGTAAGGAGCGTCTCAACACGGTGTTAGATTTTTTTTTTTAGTTTGAGTTTTAATTGTTTAAAAGTGATCAAAGAACCTGAGTCCAGTCTACTGTAAACTGTAAAGTTTTTATATTTTTGTCACATAGTTGGAAACACGCAGAGCGCAGGCCTGTGAGGCGCACACACAGCTGAGGAGAATAAAATGTGTGTGAATTGTCTTAGAAACAATTTAAATTCTCACCAAGAAAAAAACTTTGTCAACTCAGCAGATTAATTCAGAACAGCTCAGCTGGGATGTATGAAGGAAAGATGCTCAGGAACATGCGTGCGCACAGTTTTATACATCTGAATTTTTTGGTGCGGCACACATTTCTAAATTTCTCCGTACATCAACTTTTAGTGTGAAAGCTGCGCATTCCTTTATACATGAGGCCCCTGGTCGCACTAACAGTGGTCCTGTTAGTGCCAAGACACCCTGCGGAGGAAACTCGTTTCGCCCGCTTGTATCCATGATCTCGTTCTTTCGATCACTACCCAAAGCTCGGGACCAGAGATGAGAGTAGGAACGTAGACCGACTGGTAAACTGAGAGCTTCACCTTCTGGCTCAGCTCTCGCTTCACCACTACAGACCGGTACAACACCCGCATCACTGCAGACACAGCACCAATCCGCCTGTCGATCTCCTGCCCCATTCTTCCCTCATTCGTGAACAAGACCCCGAGATACTTAAACTCCTCCACTTGGGGCAGGACCTCCTCCCCAACCCGGAGAAGGCACCCTAACGGTTTCCGGCTCAAGACCATGGTCTCAGATTTGGAAGCACTGATCCTTGCATATGTTTCACATATGTTTCACTACTGCCTCTGCAACCTGCACCTCACTTAAAACACCAAGTTCATATGCAAATTGGGCAATAGTTGAAACATCGGCCTTTCCCTCAACCTTATAACCAGTGACATGCTCAACAACATCTGCTATAAGATTACTTGTCTCCTCAACTGGCACCTGGTGGAGGATGCAGGAGTATGCTGCAAGTCTGTACGATGAAGAGTACATTTTGGAGTCCTTCACAGAGACAATGTCACAGTCATTTGAAGTTTCACACTCAACTAACAACCCCCACAGTCTGTCATTATCCAGTTCTTTGATTTTTTTTGTGCACAGTTCAGCTCTTTTCTGACTTCTCCCAACAGATTCTGATATTGACACTTATGTTTTCGTTTCTTCTGCACTTTTGGACAAACCAGTTCAATAGACCGCTTTAATTTTCTAATTCCAGCATCATTTTGCAGAACAGTCTTCTTTAATTTCTGTCTTTCTTCCCGTAGCTTTGATTCTATTTTTCCTTTGCGTTCATAAGCTTGTTTAATTCTCCTATTCCTATCACTAGACAAGAGCAAATGATCAAAATCCTTTTTAAGT
>JAUBOC010000078.1:3748346-3780772 GCA_032275365.1 Anablepsoides cearensis | reverse complement strand
ATAATGAAACTCTCCGTTTTAATAATGAAACTCTCCGTTTTAATAATGAAACTCTCCGTTTTAATAATGAAACTCTCTGTTTTAATAATGAAACTCTCTGTTTTAATAATGAAACTCTCTGTTTTAATAATGGAATTCTCTGTTTTCATAGAAACCTCCACTTGAAGGTGTTTTACCTCAGCTTCTGGACGGCGGCGGCGTCACACTCTGAGATGTTGGGCTTGGCGCCGATGTAGAGCGCGTTCTCCACGTCCACCACCTGCTCCCACCTGCCGCAGGGTTTGTGGTCGTAGCCGAAGAGCCGCTGCTGTCGGCTGACCGTCTCCGGGGACTCCACGGGAACCAACCTGTCGCCTCCCTCCGTGTGCTTACACACCAGGATCCAGCCTTCCTCCAGATCCTGACCCGGACGATGCTCCTCCAGCTGCTCCTGGGAACCGAAGAGAGATGGTTTGATCATGACAGCTACAGAACAAACATTAAATCTTCACCTGACAGCAACAGAGGAGTCAACTAAGTACAAATACTTTGTTACTTTCTATCCCTGTTAATTTCTATTTAACTTTGACTTTGATTTTATTCCATCTTTTCACTGTTCAAAAAAAAAAAAAAAAGAAATCTATCCTTTTGACACCTCTGGACAGCAGTGACGACGTGCTGTTTTGTTAAAATCAGTCTGCAGGCTCACCTTGTTCATTTTGACCCAAAGGCCCTGGCTGTTGCAGTATTCTTCCCCCGTGGTCCGAATACACGTCCCTTTCTTTGGCTCAATGTTGTACTTGTACGACTTCTTGTTGTGGGTAATCTGATGAGGACTCTCAAAGACCGGCAGGAGGGTCTTCCCCACCGTGGAGCCCCCCGCAGAGGCTCCGGAAGAAGCAGAGGAGCTGGACGATGAATCCTTGCAGATCTTGTAGCACACTTCTTTGGGGACGTAGCACAGACTCTCGGGTACCGCCTCGCTCCTCCTGAAACTCTCGATGCACCTGTTCAGGAAGCGGATCCTGCCGAGCAGCAGGTGAGGGCTGTCGCCCACAGACATGATGATGATGATGATGATGATGGTGGTCCGCAGCTCAGCAGCAACAGAGGGAGGGAGCGTCCACTGACATTACACCTCTGACCGGCTTTGTTTTCCTGTCTGGATGCTAGGGGTGTAAGAAAATATTGATACACTGAAATATTGCGATATTTCATTTCCTGATACTGTATCAGTTCTCTGAAGCCCTGTATATATTTTTTAATTAAGGTTTAAAATATCAACTTTCCTGACAAATGTTCATTTTTATGTTGTAGTTTTATGTTTGTAGTTTAGTTCTGGATGCAGGTCAGCTTCTCCCAGAAACTCTGTGTGCAGCAGCTTCAGATCATCTGTGTTTACTTAATTTTATGACAACCTATAGGCTATTGTTGGTGTGTTCGGTGACCATATTGTTATAGTAAAATAATATTAAAATCTAATATTAGAAAACTGATGAAATAAGAAATATGAAACAAATAAAATACATACAAATCATAGAGTTTTTATTTAATACAATTTTTTGGACATAAAATGGACAATTTATCACAATATATCGCCTTGCTTACAATATCGTATCGCCAAATTCTTGCCAATTCACACAGCCCTACTGGATGCAGGGATGCTCCTGTCAAAACAGACAGAACAGAAGCTTCACCTAACAGCACACAAATCCGGTTAATAATCCAATTTGAAGTTCTCTTTTATGGAGAGAGTCTGACAGGTCAGTCATCAGCGAACAAAGTCCAGTTTAAAGCGACGCCTCCTTTGAAAAGATAGGAGTTGCTGAAGCTAATATGGTAGCATGCTAGCTAGGTCTTATTTAAATGGGTGAGAAGTAGTAAGAAGACCAGCAACAACCCTGCAAAATATTTATCTAACTCTTTGTCAGGCAAGCGTCACAAACACTGAGAATAATGGCCGTCTTCAGAAATAATAACTGTTAACGTACCTGCCCATAAAACAAAATGCTCAGGTTGGCGAAACTCCTCCGACTCGTTCTCTGTTCGCGTACTGATTTCTGTCAACGCGGAAGCGCAACATTTTTGATCCTCGCGAACTTCCGTGGATTTCATTTTTTTCAAAATAAAACTTTCTCGCTCCGAATGCGCTGTGCAGACTCGGGCACCGCGGTTTTCTCTAGATTTTCGTGTACAAACGTACTTGTAAATTAGTTTTATTGGTATTTTACGTTTTGCTAGCGAAATGTGTGATGATGCTAGTTGTTTAAATTACAACAGGGTACAAATGAAACAGGTAAATATATGAACACTGCTCAGACTGATGTATTTCAGAGAGCCGGAAGTTAGTTTGACATGATTTGAGCATGCGCATTAGATAAAATATGTAACCCATCATATCGAAATTAGGATTAAGTTAAATTTGGTCAAAATGACTTAACTACATATTCAGATTCATGGCTTTAAAAGCTACATTTTGATACCGGGATCATTCTGGTATCATAAACCTATCCAGAGATATGATTTAATCTGTCTTGTTGGTTAAAATAATACAATAATATTCAGGAGACTTTATTGTCGTTTAAGGCTTCAAATTTGGTCTGAATCTTAATTTTATGTAAATTTATTGAGTAATTTTTGATGTCAATATAAAGAGGAAACTTCAAATAGTATTTGTACAAGAAGATTTCCCAGTTGGAAAGAAAAAACACTTCTAGCTCACATGGAAAAATTTAAAATTTTAAGGCGTTTTTCCACAAAATCAGTTTTTTGTTGCTACTGCTCAAAGAAATGCTTTTTTTTTTTCAGGATTATATTTTAGTCAGTTCATTCAAATACATGATACATTAATAAGGCATTAATTAATTATATTTGGACAAAATGCAACTTTTGCACATGTTTAAATCAAAACCCTATATCTGCCTATTTATCCACATTCCACTTTTAGACTAGATCCTTGTTTCGATGTGACGAGTCACATATTTGATCAAAAGTTTCATGCTTTAAAATGTGATTTTATTTACTTCATTCAAAAATCTTTAAATGTTTTATTGTGGGTTATTTCTAGGATCTTTTGAAAAAATGTCAAACAGCTTTTGCATTAGGAAAACAATGGAAATGTTCACAAGAAATTTATAATTAACAATACTCGTCAGGACCAGTTTATTTAGATATTAAACATTTTCAAATCTGCTTAACTCTTTTTAGGATAAGTCACACTACAAGTGTCTTTGCAGTAAAGTAAATAATTAAACGGGTCTTCTTAATTTTTAATCTAATCCTTATTTATATTCACCTGCAGGAGGACTACAGAAATAAAACATCCTTTTTACTAATTCATGACATCATTATTGGTTACACAAATTTAAAAAAACGTGAAAACAGTATTTCTCAGTATCTGTGCTCCATTGTATTCTAAACCTCCGCCTTCTCTTCTTCATTATAATTGACACCATCTTCATCAGCCTCATCTTCCTCTCCTGGATGAGTCAAGACGTCGCTCAGGTGAGGAAGACTCCCGCTGCGCAGGAGGCCATCGAGTCCGTCCGCCTGAGAGTCCCAAGGAGGTAAATACTGTTTGTTTACAGGGTCACCTGTTGGCTGGTGAAGCTCCAGGTCTTCAGCGCTCAACCTGCAGAACAAAGGATGTTTTGAGGCTCAAACACGGTCGTCACCACAGAAAACGTTTGTGTGAAATTTGAACCCTGAAAGAATCGGCTGGTTCACCTCATGTCGAAGGTGGATCCTTTAAAAGCCGGTCTGAGGACGTCGGCGGCTGAGGACCGAGTGTACAGGATGGAGAAGTGGCTCTGGCTCCAGTGCTTGTCCTTCACGATCGGAGCCAGGTTCTGGTACATGTCGTCCACAGCCAGCATGGACACCTGAATGAGACGGGAACAGAACTCAGATCTGGTTTCAGGTCTTTATGTGGGCCGGGTCAGACCGACGCTCTGAGGGAAAGACCTGCATGTTCCTGTCGATCAGCTGGTTGGTTTCAAAGTCATCGTCGTCTTCACCGAACGGGTTGATGATCAGCTCTCCCACCTGCAGCGCAGAGGACACAGGACGTTTAAAAAACACCTTTTAAACCAGAGGGACGGGGTGGACATGTGAGACATGGACATATGCTGATGGACATGTGTGGACCAATGAGGCGTGTGAGACATGACCTTCAGCCAGCCAGTGTAGAAGAAGAACTGGAGCAGGGTGAAGACGGGGACGTACATGTCCACCTCCTGTCCTCTGTAGCCCTTCTCGGGGTTGAGGAACTGTCGTCCGATCACACAGAAGGCGAAGAAAGAGTAAACTGCGATCGTCACCACCTGTTGGACGAAGACGAGACATTTTGTCCTCCGGGCAGCAGCAGGTTAGAGCTGCTGTAATCTGTGTTTAATCTGTGGAAAGGACAGGATCCATTCTAATCTGGTACCTGAGTGTAGACCAGCGGGATGCTGATCCAGTCGTAGTGGAACAGCAGGCTGCACTTTGCTCTGTAGTTATTCAGCTCCTGAGCAGAAACATTTAAATCAGGTTTAAGTTTTATTTAATTCTAAAGAAAGAAAAGGTTTGGATGTTTCTGCTCACGTCCATCAGCAGCTTCAGAGCCATGTCGTCCCTCACCCGGCCCTCCTCCCGGGCCCTTGAAGCCAGGTTGGAGAACCAGGTCAGGGGCATCCAGTACTTGTTGAAGTCCGAGTGCAGAGACTCGAACTTCTTCAGCTCGTGTGTCGTCATAAATCCTGAGCAAACGTGACAAAATTAAACAAAAACACCTTTAATCTCATCTGTTTTAATCTGGGATTAGGAGTCATAATCTGTGGGTCTAAATTGATCCAAGATAAAAGTAGTTTTTGCACTTTGATTTTCCCGGTCCCTGGTTCCTACCAGCCTCCACCACGTGCTCCAGGGTCGGGAACCTCTTCAGGACCCGGGTGCTGATGGAGCGCAGGATCAGGACCGAGGACAGGTTGGCGTATCTCATGAGGGTCCGCCTCAGGAGCCGGCCCGCCTCGTCGGACCCGTGGACGTTTCCCGACACCACCATCATCAGGTTGTCAGGCAGCGGGAAGCTGGTGTACTGACCCCACCACCGGTTGAAGGCCAGGGTCACATAAAAACCTGCAGAGACACCAAATACACAACAGGAAGTGCTTTTATTGTGAAAATACAGTTTGAACATAGCTGAATGACAGCTAAAATCTACTAAAGAACCTGAACTGAACAGCAAAAACAGAAGCAGAACATTGGTTACATCTAAAAGAAGCAAAACATTAGCTTAAATTCAAGTATCAAGATGCTAGTTTAAAATAGCAAAATGCTAGCTAGGAGCTAAAGGTCGCTAAATGTGCTAAAAAGTTGCAAAACACAAATGATAACTAGAATTTAAAGTGGTAAAATATCAGCTAACAGATTAAAGTAACAAAATGCTAGCTAAAAATAAATTGTTAACTAAAAGTTAGCTTAAAGCTCAAAGAAGTGCACACTATTAACTAAAAGCAGCAGAACACTGGCTAAATGCTAGTTAAAAATTAGAAATAGCTTATATTAGCCAAAAGTACTAAAATACCTAGCACTTAGCTAAAATAGCACAACAGTAGCTAAAAGTGACAAAAGCTGAAAGCATAAACGAGTAAAAGGGGAAATAAAATCTCAAAAAGTTAGCTTAATGTTTACTGTAGCTAAAAAGTTACTAGAAGCTAAAATTAGCAAAAGGCTGTTCAAGGTCAAATTTAAAGTTACAAAACTCTAGCTACACAGCATATTGGTAGCTAAAAGTACCAAATGTTCAGATAAAAGCTTATAGTAGCTGAAGACTAGCTTCAAGTTCAAAGTAGCAAAATGTTAGCTAGAAGCTAAAAGTAGCAAAAGACCTGGTAAAAGTTTAAAAGGCTGGCTAACAGCAGCAAAATGTTTACTAAAAGTACTAAAATGTTAAGTTAATGCTAAAAGTAGCATAAGGCTAAATAAAATAAGCCAATTAATTAAAATTGAACAGAAGCAAACAGTTAGCTAAATGTTAAAAGAAGTAAAGATTTTTCTATGTATTTTAATTTAAAAAAATTGTAAATAAAGCTAAATATTTTAAAAAGCATTAAAGTTATAAAAACAAAGTCACAGGATTCATCAACCGAACATTTTGAAAAGCATCCAGTTAGATTGTTACAAAAAAAGGAAACATCAGTCAGGATTGATGCGATTCTGCAGGTTTTGTGTTTGGTTCTGGTTGGAGCGGCTCGGCGGGTCGTACCCAGAACAAACAGAACAGGGATGAAGTTGGTGTTGGTGAACTGGTCGCAGTAGAGAGCGACTTGTTCAAACAGATCCTGCTGCTTGGAGGTCAGGAGGAACCTGGGAAACGGATCCAAAGATCAGAGACCCGGCAGCAGAGAGGCCTGTGAAAACATCACCTGAGAGGATTTACCTGTAAAAGATGCTGAAGAAAAGGTAAAATGCACAAAACACCAGGAACTCCTTATACAGCAGTCTGTAGATGCTTCCCCTCCACCTGAACAGAAGCCTGGAGAATCCATAAAACCTGACGTTGGCCACCTCCAGAGAGTAAGAGACTGTCATGTTGAGGCTGGAGCTCCTGTAAAACTCAACAAACCACCGACTACAGATGCAGAACTTCAAGTATAGATCATTAATTTAAAAACCTGAGTCCTGAATGGCTCACCTGAGGGGTCTGTTCCTGACCACAGAAAGGAACTTCACTTCCACCGAGTCTGTATTTAAATCTTTCTGCTGCCATCATAAAATAAATAACTTAAATTTATTACCTGGGAACCTGCAGCTCGAGACAAACACACCTGAAGCAGGTGAGGACAAACCAGACCTTTAACCTTTAAACCCACACATTTTAGATCTGCTGAGTTTGACTAAAAATAATTAAACTTTTTTTTTCTCATCAAAAATCCCCCAGAATCCCAATATTTATTATCTTAAATTGCCTTAAAAAACATATAATTTCATTATAAAGCTCCAAAGAAAACTGTTTTTACAGCAAATATATTTAATTTATTTACATTTTATTCCATTTATATAGAGTTTAGATGTAAAAACATATAATGTTCCAGTGCAGAAGGTAAATAACAAATTGTCACATTAAAAAATAAAAAAGGAACAAAAAAGAACTATTTTTTAAATGCTTAAGTCATAGGAGTCAGAAATATGGGAAAACTCTGACTTTTTCTAAATTAAAAACATTTGGAAATAAATATGGAGGGGGGGAATCTGGATCTAGAGCCCCTGAGAGAGAGAAATATGAAAATATAGTGACGTTTTCTGTATTTAAACACCTGGAAGACAGAAATATGGAAGAAAAATTGTGATTATTTTATATTTAATATGCCTAGAGGACAGAAATATGGGGAGAAAAGACTTTCTGGATTTAAAACACTTCAAAGAAAGAAAACATGAAACAAATCAGGAACTCACACTTCCTGGAAATTTATTTATTCTAAAAAAGCTTTTTAAAATCATTTCATGTTTAAAACAAGTATTTTGTTTATTTCCATTAAAGATTATTTTGAAACTCAAATTAAGCTCAGAAATTATTCAGCTGAAGGTTTGTGGTGTTGGTCTTTGTCTCTGACGGCTAAGTTTGTCTCATTTGTGTGTTTTTCACATCGTTAAGGCGGTGGAGCCGCTGTAAATTAAGACATTTTTATTTTTTCCTGGCTGTATTTTATCCAGACTCGGTTTGCTTTACGCTGAGCGGACATTTATTGGACTGGAGTTTTCTTTGTCAGAGTAATGAGTAGCAACCTCTGTGGACTTCCCTGTTCTCTGGTTAATGAGATTTATTGCAGTAAATTATTCCCAAAAAGGCAAAACAAAACCCTTTATTTTCTATTTCCAGTCAGTAGGAGGCGCTGTTGTCTGCTGGGTTATCTAAGTGTTATGGCTGTACAGTTATAGTGGACATGAGGCCTTGATGACGGTTTTATCTCATAAAAAAGATAGTTTCTGGCTTTTTTATTGACAGAGTGCATTTAGTGTTTGTAATCATGATGCTGCTTATCTAAAATAACTAAATCTGTTGTTTTTTTCTGTTAAATGTTATGTTTGTTGAATTGAAAATGGATAAAAATCAAAGTTTTCTCTTTCCACATCATGAATTCTCCAATAAGTAATTTCCTGCCTTCAGCCCCTGGATTCACTGGTCTGAGCAGGGGCACCACCAAAGGGGGATCAAGGGGTGCAACAGCACTTTTCAGTGGGCCACCCCCATTCCAAAGTTTTTAAATGTGCCCCTGGGTCTGAGTCAGACATTCTGAGACAGACTGAACAGCTCCATGTTGATCCTTTTAGTAACACAACGCTATAATTACAACTTCCCACGGTGAACAAAACTGGAGCTGAAAGAAAAGTGGGGCTTCAGGTAGACGGGTCTGGCCTGGGTTCTGGTCCGGCCAAAAAGACAAGAGGCCACAGAGAAGGAAAAGATCTGGACTCAAAGAAAGGCTGAATAAAGGTTTGTTTTTTCAGCCCCATATTGTTTTCAAATAATGCTTTATTAGCATGCAACAGTAATAAAATGTGCCTTTTAGAAATATGTTCCTGCAAAAAAAAAGAAAAAGAAAAAAGTGCTTAGGTAGTAAAATTAAAAGTACAGTTTGGTTTGGTGGCCATCTTTAACGGACTCTAAAATGAATCATCCAATTAATTAAAACAAATAAAATATACATTTATTAATTTACCTGCATATACTGCCACAGCATCACCTGTTAGCATATCTTGCTAACTAGCTGTCACTGCTTAGGATTTCTACTTAGCTGTCAGTTTCACATGTTAGCATATTTTGCTAACTAGTTACCTCCACATCAATGCTGTTAATATAGTAAATGTCTATTCTTCACATTAATAACACTATTGTATATTCTGCTAACAAGCTGTTAGAGCTTCACTCATTTTGCAAGTTAACTAGTTGTTATAACTTCACACATCAGTGTATCTATCTAGCTATTAAAACTTTACACATTAGCATATCAAACAAGTCACTAGAATTTCACATCAACAATTGTCAATATAAAATATGTCAATCTAGCTAACTAGCAGTAACAGCTGCACTCATTAGCATAGCAAGCTAATTAGCTTTAGGGGCTTCACACATTTGCCATTCAACCCAGCTGTTTTACATTAATATCAAGCTGTCTAGCTTGTTATAGCTAAACACATTAGCATAGAAAGCTAAGTAATTTTTATAGCTTCACATTAGCATAGCAAGCCTACTAATTGTTATAGCGTCACATTAGCATATCCAGCTAGCTGTTTCAGATTTACATGAGAATATCTAGTAATATCTAAGTAACATTTACTGGGTGTATATTAAGAAAAAAACACATTATAAACAAATAATTTGTGAACAGGTTACATGTTTATTTATTTTTTTTCCTTTTTGACAAATTAATTGTAAATCTTCCACATATTGTGAAGGACAGTGATAGTTCACATCATGGCTATTGCTCCAGGGGCCACAGTTACTGCAGTTCAACAGCTCAGTGGCCAAACATCCAGCAATTAAAGTTATGTAAATAAACCAAGTATTACAAAGATATGTTACAATTGAAATTTTGCTGTATTTAATCATGAATACAACATATAAAGTAGTGATAATAAAACAATATCAAAAACAAAAAATAACACATTATGCTTCCTATTTGACAAAAAAATTATTTTGACATCTGACTTTCCAAATGTTTAAACCAATTTTATTTTCACTTCGTTTTATATTCAACTGCTTGTAATTTTAACTGTCTTGAGTTTGCATTGAAATGGTTTTTACCAGCTTCTAGCCAATATTCTGATGTTTCTGTAGATACCAAACATGTCCATGTCTAGCTAAAATAACTTTACTAATTAAAGTAGAAAACTGGGGTTTTGGGCTTAAGGGGTCAATAAACCAATTGGCGGGCCAAACTTCGGTCACTCGTGGGCCAGATGTGGCCCGCGGGCCGCCAGTTTAATAGTCCTTGTTTACATCTTTGTTTACAAACAGCAGAGCATGGATTTTTTTTAAATCCATTTCACCTTTTCTAATATAAAAAATTCCTCCAGGACGCAGTAATTTTACCAAGTCTTTGCTTGTTGAAAAGATAATAAAACATTTTTGGAATAACAAAATGTTCAAGGAAAGCAGCTCTAAAAACATTTTGTTTCCCTACAATAAAGAAAAAGAAAAACAGAGGTCATTAAATGACCTTATTTTTATTTATTTTTTGTTTTGGTCTAACTTTAAGGTAGAAATATTCTACCTTTATAAATATTCTAGTCTTTTGTAACGACATAAACCTTTACCAAAACATGGAAAGTGTGTGTATACCCATATGAAAAGAACACCTCCATATTTTCAATTCCAGGAAGTTCCACACCCTTCGCTGCTCCCTCCATCTTTCTTACTGAAACCAGCGTGTGAGTGAGATGTTCCTCTGTTTTCCACGCTGCAGATAACAATCGAGTGTCTGTGACTCCCACTTTCACCGTGACCTTGATGCTTCAGGTTACCCAAGCAGCACTTAGAGAGATTTTTATTTCAAACCAGCGTTCACTGGCCCTGAAGACTTAGGTTTGGGCTTTTTCCAACCTGTAAACCCCAACGTGTCAGCTGTGCACAACAAAAAAAATGTAAATTTTAAATTAAAACTGTAATTCACATGTGACAAATTAATGAGGTAAGTAAAACTGCGTATATAAAAGTAAACATCTGCACAAAATAAAACGTGTTTGTGTCTTTAAATGAGCCGTTCTGTCCTCCGTCCTCTCCCAGCATCACTGCGTTCCTCAGGTCCCACCGGAAAAAGGTCCAGATCGAATCACTTCCTCTTACATTGTGGTCCCTCAGAGGTCTGACTACAATCTGCTCTTTGTGCAACACGCTCACAGACCAGTTCTCCTTATTTGCATTTAAAGCAATAATTTGACTTTTTGAACAATGAGAAAGATAAAAGCTCTTATCTTGTAAAGGACTTTTGTACAGATTTGAAACACATCTGTTGAACCTGGCTCTGTTCAGAAGTCACATTAAACAGATCTGACATGCAGAAATACAATAAAACCTGCAGTTTAGATGACTAAATGCACCGAAACAAGACTTAAATCTCCAAACTCTACAACCGAATCGTTGTCATATGAATTTTTAATTTTTTAATAATTGGTCCAACTAAATTAACAAAAGAAACAAGATAAAGTTCCTACAGTTAGCTAAATATTGTTAATCCTGCTTTTCTTTAGAAATGAAAATCTGATTTTTAGGATGCACAAATGTATGATGTATGGAACTAAACTGGGGCCATAAAGTTTGTTGAAAAAATATCTTTGAATCTAAAAAAAAAAAAAAAAATCTGAAAAGCTTAAAAACTACTTGTCAGATTCTAGTTTAGTTTTTTTTAAGGCCCTGTTTTGGTGTGGGGGTGGGGCTTCAGATGACAGTGGGCGTGGCATCATCACTTAAGCCTGGTTTATGGCGCGCCAAAAGTGACACAATTGCGCCGTCCCCGCGCATTGGCCCCGTGCGTTGTCCTACAACAACGTAAGCGCAAAGTATAAACAGCTCAACACAGTGGCCAGCTGTTGCATTCAGGAACAGTGGGAACTAGAAACATCATCAATATCTTATATTTATGTGATTAGTTTTGAAAAATAATATAATTCACAAATAAAAGCTACTTATGTCAACACACGACACAAATCTCAGTGGAAAAAATAAATTCACAATCAGCTTTTTTTGTAAGTTTAAAATAATTTTCTTGTCTTAAACCTATTTTTTCCAGTTTAAAAAAACTTTTGGTTTTTGAACAAACTTTATGGCAATAATTTAGCTCCATACAAACTCACTAGAAAACAATTATTCTGCAGCAAAATATCTGTGTTAATTTAGAGACGTTAAGTTTTCCAGTGCTACAAAAATGACTAAATGTGTTTTTAAATTCTGTGAGAACTGAAACAAACTGATGAGCATCAAGACAAAAAAACTTAAAGCTTGTTGTGAAACAGAAGTAGCGTGTTGCACTTCACAGTGAATAAAAATATTTGTAAAAACTTGCATGTAAAATGTGCAGGTCACCGTTTTTTTAATTGTTTTTGTGACACAAAATATGTTGCTTCATAAATAATGTGACGACCTTTATGTTTTTAATTTTACGATGTCACGAGTGGTTAACGCTCTCGTACTCGCCGTGGTCCCAGTCCTCCAGTTCGATACCCGGGACCAGGTTGTAGTACTCAGTGGACTGAGTCAGATAAGCCTTCTCCCTGTCGGCCGAGTCCTTCATCACCTCTGTCACGCTGACCGTGTCCAGTTCGGCCTTACTGGTCCCGTCGGGCTCCCGGTTGGCAGGTTTTTCTTCTGTGGAGCTGGAGCGGCGCGAGGACACCTGAGGCAAAGACTCCGCCGAGCTCAGCTTCACCTCCACTTCTTCGTAGACGTCCCTGCCGCCGCCCAGGAGGTCCGACTCCGGACGGTGGAGCGTCTTGTTCTTCAGGATCCCCACCTTCCCTCGCTCCGGCTCCGCCGCCATCGAAGGCGGCGGCTTGTTGGGATGTTTGTGGCCGTTGAAGCCGGAGCTGGCGGCCCTCTTCTTGGAGGTGCTGAAAGCGGGAGTCTCCTTCTTCTTCCTCCTCTTCCTCCCGCAGCACCAGCAGAGCAGCAGGGCGGAGAGGATGAGGAGGGGGAGCACGATGAAGAGCGCGGTGAGGCCCGCCGGGCGGCAGACGTCGTCGGGGCGCAGGGACCACGCGGTCCGGCCGTGGAGGTGCCGAGGAGAGGAGCAGGTCAGGTTCATGACCAGGCTGTACAACCGGGTGGTCCTGTTAGCCCCGCCCCCTGCCTCCAGGTCCTCCAGTAACAAACAGGAGCAGTCCCACTGGTTCCCGTCCAGGTCCAGAACCTGAAGACCGGGCAGGCTCAGTACCCAACCTGGGAGTGATCGAAGCCGGTTCCTCTGGAGGTGCAGCCTCTGCAGGCTGTAGGAGTCCTGCAGGAAACCCTCAGGAAGCTCCTGAAGGAGGTTCTCGCTCAGGTTCACCTCCGTCAGGTTGGGCTGGCCCGCCAGAAACCGCCGAGGCAGCGCCTTCAGCCGGTTCCGGTCCAAGTGAACCCTCCGAAGCGCCGTGGCCTCGCTGCCGTCCGCTTCGATGAGGCTGATGTTGCAGTTGGACAGATCCAGAGTTTCTACGCTCGTCCCGTTCGTCAACACGGACCAGCGCACGCGGCGGAACGCAGAGCCCGAGTAGTTCAAGCAGCACGCACCGGCGGGGACCTCGGAGGGAAACCGGGACAGAACCGTGGCTGAGGACGGGCAGACGCACCCGAGAACCGGCCCGGTTCTCAGCAGCCATGTAGAAACCAGCAGAGTCCAGAGGGAAACCATGTCTGAAACAAGAACCGGAGCAGGATTACATCACCACAAATATCCTGCGGTGATTCTTCCTCCTCCTCCTCCTCACCTGGCGGAGCTGATGAAAGCCAGGAGAGATGAACTCAGCAGCTTCTCTGAGGACTGCTGGTTGCTGTGAGGATGGTGAAGGTTGACATGGTGACGGGGATCACCGGGGAGCAGCTCAGGGTTCGGCTGTGAGAGAGGAAACAGACGGGAGTTCAATCCAGAGCAAACATTCAGAAATAAAACCAGCAGTTTGTCCCAGGCTTTATAAATATCATCCGGGGTTTTGTCTTTAAAAGAAACTTTCAGTCGAGCTGAGCGGATCATCCAACAAACTGACCTTTTGATGCGACGCAGGAAGATCAACAGAGCAGCGCGGCTCCTAAACAAAGACAGGAAGTGAGCGTAAACGCAGAGAACCTCTGAGCTTTGAGTGAACAAAAACTCTGCAGACTGATTGATTCTCCTGGTTCTAATCTCCTGTTTATTATTTGCTGACTGTATCTGAGCTGCAGCCGTTTATTGGCTGACGTGACATACGTGCCGTTTAGCAAACATGAAGTCGTACATGTGGAGGTCAGAGATTCCTCTTTGAGTTTTGAGTCTTTAATCTTGTAATCAACAGTTCTTTAGGTTTTTTTTTTTTTTTTTTGGACTTTAGCAGCTTTATCAAAATGTCACATTGTTTAGATCTAGCTCCCTGTAAATAAAACATTAAAAGATTTGATGGAGGTTTAAAGGATCCATGATTAGTTGTAACTTTAGACTTTATTTGATAAACATATTTTAACTGTAAAATAAAGACTGTAAAAATACTGTAGGCTGTTTAGTTTTTATCATTTTTAAACTAGATTTTAAAAAATATATTACATAGATGGAGACATTTATTTACACGCAAAGCATTCTGGGTAAATGATGACGTTGATGGGTCATCGGTGAGGCTGCTAGCAGCTATATCTACCCTGAAGGTTAATCTTGGACAATATCTGACGATTGTCTCTTTTATATAAAACCAGAGAGTGTTGACAGAGAGAAGGTAGAAATGACTCAGCCTGCGACTGAAAATGTAGATGGAGGACAACAGAGCTGCTTCATGGAAGAAGAACCTCAGCTTAGCCTGTTAGCTTTAGCATTAGCCCTGATGCTATCACCATATATATGTATTAGCTCAGCGCTACACATTCTCCTCTCATCACTGAGGTCCTCCATCCACATGACAGAGAGGAGAATGCAAAAATGTAAAAAATGTGGATGGAGGACCTCAGTTTAGCTTGTTGCGCTAGCACCTAGCTAATACATATAAGGCAGCGTAAAGCTGGGGCTCTTCTTCCATGAAGCAGCTCTGTTCTCCATCCACATTTTCAGCTGCAGGCTGAGTGGTTTCAACCTTCTCCTCTCTGTCAACACTCTCTGGTTTCATTTAAGAGTGGATATTAACCTTCTGGGTGGATACAGCTGCTCGCAGCTTCGCACAGATGACCCCGTCGATGTCATCATTTACCCAGAATGCTTAGCGTGTAAATATATATTTTTTAATCTTTTCACTTCAGTAGAAAATAAGAACTTTATATTAGAATAATAGCTTCTTAATTTCTTCATCATTAGTGATTTTTTTTAGCATGTAAATAAAATGGCTTCAACTGTGTTAAAATATAATTTATCATTAGTGGATTAGCACTTGCTAAATTTAGAAGCACTAACTGAGGTTTTTAAAGGTTATTGCTCAACATTATTGTTAACAGCTGAGGGTTAAAGCTGTCGCACATTTTAGTCATATGTGTCACTTATCTACAAAGTCAAGTGTCAAAGTCAAGGCCCGCGGGCCAAATGTGGCCTGCAGGTGACTCCCATTTGGCCCACCAAGGGCACTAAGTGACAATATTCTGCACACAGTAAATATTGTCTCATGTTGAATCTGAAGAATGTTTTAAGTGTCAACTGGGTTATATTAGTGCTTTAGAATTAGGGGACCTAAATATTTGAGTTAGTGCTTTAGAGTTAGTGCCACTAATATTTAGATTAGTGCTGCCCACTGGTTATTAGCTATAGGAAGACATTTCTCCTGTTTGGCTTTGTTAACAATTGAAATGTAGGTTCCCCAATCAGTGAGTTTGGTGTTTTACAAGAATGCTAGTTGCTGCTAGCTGATGCTTGTAGCAGTTAGCATGAGCTAGATAGCCTGTTGTAAGTATTGGGTTCTTTTTCATTTTAGGTTTTAGTGGCACTTAATCAAGAAATGAGTCATTTAAAACAAATGTTTTGGGGTAAAAAAAAACTGGTTCAGTCTAGATTTGACAGCTTTAGGCTGCAGAAAGTGTTTTTCTGAACCCAGCTGTGTTTACTGCATACATTACTGTGCAAAAGTCTTGAATCATCTCTCATTTAATATTGTGTTTTAGATCTTGGTTGTAAAGTGGTCCGGATCAGTAGTTTATGGGGTCTTTGGACTTTGTTTGCTTTATCAACATCTCACTTTGTTTAGCTCTAGCTCCTTAAAAAAAAACAAAAAATAGAAAAAATGAAGGTGGTTTAAAAACACCTCACACATTAAGGACTTTATTTAAGTTTCAGCTTGTTTGCAGAGAGTTTCTGATTGTTTGTCTTCACAGGTTCAGTTCGTCCACACCCACTCATTACACCAGTGTAGTCATGGATCCCAGTTTGGATCCAAACGGGTTTTTTACTCTGAATCTTTATTTTGGGATCCCAACTGACCCCAATCCACTCAGAAACCACAAATCTGACTCCCAGAGGCCAAATCTTCCTGTTCGTTTTGCCTTGCTGCAGCATAGTCTGAGCTTTTTCCTAATAAGTTAAACCTTTTTAGATTTTCATCACCTGTGTTCATTTATCGCCTCTTTAGCTCAGAAAGGATTTGCATGCTGTGTGGACGGGTTTGTTCCAGTTGATGACAATCAACAGAGACATTCAAAGCTCTCAAAGAGAAGGAAATAATTAAATCCGTTTTTTTTGTTGTTGTTTCTCACGTGAGTCGTCATTTGGTTGAAACCTTCATCCTTTTTATCCGAGCAGCTTTTAAAAGCTTCAGCTCTCAAGATAAACTTCATTCCTGAGAGGGTTTGATAACGGGAGTAAAGGTCAGGATCTGACAGCCTTGTGTTGAGACGAGTCGAGCTCTGGATAAGGGAAGACACCGGCGGACCTCGTAACGGCCTCAGCGAGACTGAGAGCCCCTCCATCCAAACGTGAATGATCTCACTTGCTAACAATGTGAGCTGCTACTTCCTCTGTGGCAGGCAGCGGCGCCTCCTCTGAAATAACGGTTTGACGCATCCGTTCATCTGGACGGAGGTAAATCATGGCAGAAGATACGCGGTGTTCATAAGGTCGAGGCTTTTTAAAGAAAGTAAAATTAGTGCTAGTAAATTTTAAATAAGTTCATTTTATGAGTTTGGGGCAAAGGTTTTTCTAAAAAGTGAGGTTGATTTGCGAGTAAATGAACCCAACCTTCTAGAACAACAAGATGAGACAGAATCAAAGAGTTTAACACAAGAAAAAGCAATAAAACTTCAAATAAAAAGTCAGTTTTCTCACCTGCAGCCGCTGCAGCCTGAAGCTCTCTGAAACTCAGATGATGGAGGGTTTCAAACGTCTTGTCTGTCTCCTCTCTGCATCCCATCAACTGATCCTCCTCCTCCTCCTCCTCCTCCTCCTCGCTCCGATCCGAGGGTGTGCCCCCTGCGAGTGGAATGTGGAGGCGCAGCCGGGTGGTTTTGTTGTTCGGGTTTTTACCTGCGAGGGAGCGTTGATCCGAGTCTTTCAGCTGCAGTTTCACGTGACTGATTTTGAATCTGGTGGAGCAAAAAGTTTAACTGAGTGGCTGCAGCTGTGTGGAGACGCAGCGCTGCCTGGTGGCTGAAAGAAGATTTTATCTCCTCCATCTTTTTTTTTTTCTTTTCCGCATCCTTCTACTAAAATACTGTCCCCCGTCTGGACACGTCCAAGCCATCGCTCTAACTTTACCTCCCAGTCGTTCAACCTGCGACCTTCCAGACGCAACTCTGAAATGCAGGTCTGCACTCAATGTAAACAAAAGCCTCGTCTGAATCCGCAGACCACCACAGACCACCAGTCTTTCTTTGTAGATGAACAAAACTCATAATGAAAAATACAATAATAACAAGCTGAAAGTTAAATATTCCAACAACTACAATCTTATCATTTACTATTTTTTCCTGTTTCTGGTTCAATTATGAGTTGTCAAACTCATTAAATGAAAGGAAAAAATATTAATATAAAAAGTGTTTTTATTTAGGTATAAAAGACAGATACACGCTTTACAATGTGCAGCGACAACGAGACATTTCTGATCGGCTTTAAAATCAGTGTAAACATTTTCTGGTCAGTTGTTACCTTTGAGTTTTCTATGAATAAACTTTAAAAAAGTGTCCAGAGACATTTTTGTAAACAGTTTCCCTCTCACTGAACATGTAACAAGAAATACGTAAAAGCGGCACTTGGAAGCGACGAGACACATTTTAAAAAGTAAAAAATAAGGCAGTTTACTGTAGTTTAGTGCAGATTTTTTTGTTTTTGTTTTTACCCTTTTTTGTAACATTATTTCAATACATTCATCCAGACACCAGAGGGCAGCAGAGGTTCAGTTTCACGTCTGGAAACAAGTTGTTCAATGAGATTTTGGCTGCTAATAAACAGAGTTTGTGACCCTGAATCAAAACTTTAATTCTCTTGCTTCGTATAAAGAGGCTGAAGTTGGTTAGCTTAGCTTAGCTTAGCTTAGCTTAGCATGAAGACTGAGAACTGGTTCAAACGGTTAAAAGAGTTTCTTTCCATGGATGCAAAATAACAGCAGCGTAAACTAGCTCAGTCTGGTTGAAACTAAACTCTTGAGGCCAATGGAAGAGATATCTGGTCCATTCTGGGAGAGAAGAACCAGATCCTGGAAACAAGCGGCTAAAACGACCTTCCTTCAAGCTTAGAAGATGCGATGAGGAGCTCCATCATCAGGAGGAGCTCAGATTAGAGCTGTTAAGTCTGTAAGTTGTGTCTTAAAGGAAAAAAACTCCATGTATCCAGATCATAAAGGCACAATAAACCGCAGTATATATTTATAATGTTAGATTTCCTGTTTTAAAATTTAAAATCTGCTGAGAACGTCGGGACAAGCTGTTCCTGAAACTTGGAGTGTGTCGTACAGTAGATGGGTTTGGTGTCACACGTCCTTTCAGTTTATTTTTTTACTTCCTTTCCATCACGAGTCCAGGTAAACGGAGTAGAACTGACTGAGGCAGCGTTCGACCCCTCCCGTCTGAAAGAGGAAGCCATCCTCTGGGCAGGGAGAGGAGGCGTACCTGTCCTCCGCTTGGCCCTGAAGGTCCTGCAGCAGGTCGAAACCTGAAGGGAGAAACCGGTAAACCTTGTTCAACACCGGCTGAGGGACTCATCGGAGGGTTGGTGTCTGAGTTCTGACTCACCTGCGGAGTGAGAGGCAGGTGGGTTTGAGAAGTAACTGGATTCGAACCCTCCGTTGCTCGGCGGGGGAACTACCTCTCCGTATAAACAGTCTTTAAAAAGCCACAAAAACAAGCGTTTAAAACAGGCGGGACGCGTCGGACCGACTGTGGTTCTGTGAGCCGTTGGTACCTTGTTGCTGCTGGAGGAACACCTGCTGCTGCTGGTTGAAGGTCTTCTGGAAGTCCTGCAGCCGGACGTCACGTCTCTCTGAGGACGAGCTCACCGGGACGACGTCGGGGGACTCGAACAGAGACGCCGATCTGTGTCTGCAAGATTTATTAAAAACATTTACCAGTTAGACCACTTCCTGTCTGTGAACCGGTTTCAACAGTTTTTACTTTCATTAGCTCAAATTTTTTAACTTTTCAGTGGATTTTTCAAACCGTATAAGACGTGTTAATAAAATATTCAGGTTTTCTTTTAAAAACAGTAATTAACAATATGACACATGTGGCTAAATATGTATCACATTTATAAAAACAAACTCTCCACGTAAATAAACAAAAAATTGTTTCTTCTGAAAGTAAATAAAAATCTGACATTTCAGAATTCTGGAATAAATAACTTGTACTTTTTACTCTTCAAATTAGCTTTTTGCTAGCTCTTGAAACTGTTAGCGTACCAATTAGCTTTCGCTAAACTAGGCTCCGCAAATTTTAAGTCAACTAAAAAATAGTAAAACTTCTATTTTTATCTCATTTATCCCAAATTAAATAAAGCAGTGTTGGATGTGTCAGCTACTGTGTGAAGCACATAGCTTTCAATATATTTTTTTTATCTGTTTAGCGGATTAGCATTAGCGGAGCTAAGATTCTTGTTTAGCGGATTAGTGATTAGTGAACGTTTTGGTTAGCTGTGCCCACCACTGTTGAAATGTCAACTGTAATACATTGAATAATGTGTTGATATCACTATTGACAATGGTATTGTCATCAGTCCCAGTATCGATAAATTTAATGTTACAGTCTGTATTTCAAGCCTGATATCCAAACTGGTACCAGATACTGTTAACAGAATATTTATAGTGGTGTCCTGATAAGATACCAGTATCAGTAGTATCAGGACACAACAATACCTTACCACTACAAATAACTAAATTAAGTTAAGTAACTAAAATATCCAACAATCTTTCCTAATCTGCTTTTCAGTCCAAGTTTTCCAACAGATGTTTTCAGAAATAATCATTTGTTTGATCATCCTTAGGAGTTTCCTTTTTAAATTGACCAAAATAAAAGTGTTTTCCACCTCTGACGGTGTAATCCAGATGCCTCCTGATCATTTTTGCAGAGCTGCATCCGTCGCTGCAAGCAAGAATGTGCTGAGTCGGCACAAACGCTCTGACTCAACGTGGAAACGAATGAGTCAGTGCAGCCGAGCCGGCGAGAAGGGAGAAAGACAGCTGAAGCTTTCAGAGTAGATATGCAGCCGGAATCCACCCCCCACCCCCCATCACCAGTTTGGTTTCTGACTCCCTCCTTCTTTTGCCTTCAAAGAGCTCCCTCTATTTCTGCGTTTCACGAGTCCTGGGAGCTTTCCTGGATGATGGACTGCAGCGTATTGGTCTCTGAGGAGCCAAGCAGCCTCGGTTTCTCCTGGACGGGTTTTAGTGGGCTTCATAAACAAGAGATACTGACTCCTTCTGGGCCCCAAACGCAGTCTATATTTGCATCTGACCAGCTATTAAAAAATGAAAAAAAAAAGGAAAAAAGAAAATTCTTTTCATATCTACCATTTATCATCCCCAGGTCCCTTTACTGCCCATTTCCCATGTCAAATGCTATTACATTTAATTTAAACGTCTCTGCTTTCCGTGGAGAAACACAATAAAAGCCTAAATTAATCAGAAGGGCTTTTTTTGAAAAGCAAACTGATATAAATTACAGATGGCTGCGGTTTCTCGAGGTAATAAAAACCAGACTTTGTGTAAGATTATGTAAACAAGGCGGGCTTTGATATAGTGCGACTGGTGAATGTGCTGCGATGACTGCGAGCCCCAAAAATTCAACACTTCTCTCTGGATTCCCCCTCAGCGGGCCCCCCCCCCCCGAAACATCAGCTCTGACCTTAGCTTTAAATGTTTTCTCCACGGCTCACATTCTTGTTTCGCTGCAGGAACATAGCTGGGATGCTTGAGCCACAACGCACCGATCTGCCGTTTCGTTTCGTGCCCGAACCGCTACGATGCGTAAGCTCTGAGCCCGCGGCTGTCAGCGAGACCTCAGCAAAATGTTTCCCTCATCATATATTAACAGATAAACACCCCTCTTACTCACTTTTTTTTCTTCTAACTACAGCCAGCTGCTTTACTTGCTGTTTATTTAGAACAAAGGTAGAGGAAGAAAATAGTTTCCGCGGGGAAATATTGACTTAGCTTTAACGACTGAAGAGCCACAAATTAATGTGAAACATATGGAAACGGAAAGAAACGCACCTTCATCGTACACGTACAGGGTTTCTGCAGAAATCTAATGTTTATGGAGCAGAACTCATCTGGGTTGACTCAGTTTAGCGATCCTTGTTGTGGTTAACTGTAAATACAAAATTACCATTCGTCATCATTGATCTTTGTGTCCTCATCGATGTCTTTGTCCTCTTCCAATACGACACAAATGTCAAATGAGACATTTAAGTGGCAAACAACACTATCTTACTTTTATTTTTTTTTAAACAGTATTTCTGTATTTATTTCACATTTAGTCAATCGTACACATAGTATTTTTAAGTGTTAATAAGAGGACATGTTAAGACGCTGTTTCTATGCAGGAAATACCAGGTAGAGCTCAGGTATTGTTTGTGAGCGGTGCTCAGCCGTAGCAATGAGATGGAAAATGTGACGTTACGTGTTTAGACAAAATAAAAATGAAAGTTGAAGCTAATGACAACCCTGATCTAGGAGGTCCTAATAGATTATATTTTAGTTAGAAATGTATCACAAATGCACATGTGCACAGCAAAGCCTAGCTCTTCTGGGTCACAGGTCAACTGGTTAAATGCTGATGCTGCTACGAAGGCGCGGCAGGACGGCTCAGTGGTTAGACCAACGCCTCACAGCAAGAAAGTCCCGGGTTCAATCCCCGGTTTGGACCTGGGGTTTTCCTGTGTGGAGTTTTCATGTTGTCCTCGTGCTTGTGTGGGTTTTCTCCGGGTACTCCGGTTTCCCTCACCCCCAAAAATATGTACTATAGGTTGCCTTCAGGCTCAGGCCTCCCTTGAAAAAGAGATCTGCGGTCTCAATGGGATTTGCCTGGTTAAATAACGGTAAATAAATACAATGAAATAACATTGTAATTGTGCAAATTCAACAAGCTCAAAAAGCACATCTATAGCTTAGATATTTATGAAAATTCTCATCTACGATCCTAAAGGAAAGTTCAACACAAATCTGTTTGGAGTAAATGCATCAGGTATGTTTAACGGCGTAAATTTGCCCGTTGCATTTGAGGAAATATCTAACTATTAAGTTGTCTATTCACGTCCTCCAAGTCAAGAGACTGACCGTGCAGTACTGATTCCACAACATCACCCCTAGTGAACACCTTAAGCACTCATTTTACCACCGGTTTTACCGCTACTGTCTCAAAGAAGCAGGGATCAGGCTTTGAGGCTGCCTACATTCAGGACGTCTTTGTAAAATCCACTGTGTCATAGAGTGGTAGTGTTGGCATGGGCTAGAGTCACATGGTTGGTTTGTCAGTTGGTGGTATCGGAGCTTCCAGGATCGGTCATGGCCGAAGGCGCTTCCCATTGAGACACCAAGCGAGGTGTGAAACAGAAAAACGTTTGTTGTTGTTTAACCCTGTTGTTGGGTGGTCACAAACATCATAAGTCATTACTTCATCACATTTACTGAGCCGCAGAATAGAGTTTTTTTTAAACCTCATCTGTTTTGGTGTTGTTACTTTGTGGCAAAAAGGCGCGTTGGCATCGACTGCCATTGCTGCCTCGGCCCACACAGATGGTATGAGGTGTCTTAGGTAAGAGTTTTTTATAAAATAATTTTTATGCAAATCTTTTTTTTAACTGTAGCCGGCACTCATTTTGCCAGCAGGAGTCACATCAATTAAATAATTTATTTAGCGTTTGGTGTCACTCTAACTTTCTGCCAAGTAACCTTTACTTCTTCCCTTTTCTTTAAAATTCAGAACAGTATTTCTGTGCGAGAGTCATCAAGTTACTGCACCTGTATCTGAAGTTCACACCAACTCACCCTTACCTCTCAACTGCAAAACATACAAACATCTGACATCACAAGTACTGGCTGATGGACACTCAGCTCTGCCGCTGCAGAGTAATAAAGCAGGTCAAATCATCTGGTTCCAGCCAGAGTCAATACATGCCTGGTATGAGGTCAGAGAAAGATGCTGGCTGAGCTCTGAAGCTCAGATACTTTCACTTTGTTTAATGTCTTGCTAAAGTTATTTGTGCTTGTATAGTATTGGCTTTGGCGGCTCTTTGGGTACTATAAGCACCAGCAGGACCTAACTGCATCCTTAAACACTGAAGAGACTTAAAAGGACAATCTGAGTGGAGCCTCAATGAAGCACACCTTCAGGGTAAGACACGCTGTGTTTAAGAGCTAGTTTTATTATTTTAAACAAGTCTGGCATGTCCTATGTGTTTTTGTTGTGTTTTGTGTTTTTACAAAAGATTCCACCAGTGCTACACACCAAATACAAAACGTTCTAATACTTGGATACTTGGGGGATCTGAGGAGTTCCCTGAAGGACAACACACTTCTTTGAGGTCTTTGTTTGTTGATATTTGTATCAGAAAAGGCAACTTTGAGATGACGTGAGGGAAACTGGCAGGTTGTATTAGTTTCAAAATCACGATGTAGTTAAGTCACTGTTCAGTTGTTTCATTTTTTAAATAAAAGCTTAAAAAAGCTTGATCAAGGGATTCCTGATGACCAAATACATCTATGGTACAATAATTTAGGTTATATCCTGGAGGAAAAAAGGAAGAAGGGCTTAAGAGGGATGACTGATAAATGTATGATTGGACGGATAGAATAACTGATGGATGGATGGATGACCAAATTGGTGGGCAGATGAATGAATGAATGAATGAATGAATGAATGAATGAATGAATGAACGAACGAATGGGTGGAAAGATGAATTGATTGATGGACGGACGTATAGTTGAATAAATAGATGGATGGTTGGGAGTGTGTTTGGTTGGATGGATGGATGGATGAATAGATGGATGGATGAATGAATAGATGAATGAATGAATGAACAGATGGATGAATGAATGAATAGATGGATGGATGGATGGATGAATGAATGAATAGATGGATGGATGAATGAACAGATGGATGGATGGATGAATGAACAGATGGATGGATGAATGAACAGATGGATGGATGGATGGAAAGATAGATGAACAGGTGAATGAGTGGATGGATGGACAGACGGATGGATGAATAGATGGATGGATGGATACACAGATGGATGGATGGGTGAACAGATGGATGGATAGATGAATGAATAGATGGACGCATGAATGAATGAATGAACGGATGGATGGATGAACAGATGGATGGATTGATGGATGAACAGATGGATGGAAGGATGGTTGAATGAACAGGTGAATGGATGGATGGATGGATGGACAGACTGATGGATGGATGGATGAATAGATGGACGGATGAACAGATGGATGGATGGATGAATGAATGAATGGATGAATGAATGGATGAACAGATGGATGGAAGGACGGTTGAATAAACAAATGGATGGATGAACAGATGGATGGATGAATGAATAAATAAATAAATAGATGGATGGATGGAAAGATAGATGAACAGGTGAATGAATGGATGGATGGACAGACGGATGGATGAATAGATGGATGGATGGATGAACAGATGGATGGATGAAGAGATGGATGGATAGATGAATGAATAGATGGATGGATGAATGAATGAATGGATGAATGAATGAATGGATGGATGGATGGATGGATGAACAGATGGATGGATTGATGGATGAACAGATGGATGGATGGATGGATGAACAGATGGATGGATGAACAGATGGATGGAAGGGTGGTTGAATGAACAGGTGAATGGATGGATAGATGACAGACTGATGATGGATGGATGAACAGATGGACGGATGAACAGATGGATGGATGGATGGATGGATGAATGAATGGATAGATGAATGGATGGATTGATGAATGAATGGATGGATGAACAGATGGATGGATGGATGGATGACCAGATGGATTGATGGATGGATGACCAGATGGATGAACAGATGGATGGATGGATGGTTGAATGAACAGATGGATGAATGAATAAATGGATGGATGGATGAATGAATGAATAGATGATGGATGGATGAATGAATAGATGGATGGATGAACAGATGGATGGATGAATGAACAGATGAACAGATGGATGATGTATGAATGAATGGATGAACAGATGGATGGACGGACAGATGGATGGATGAACTGATGGATAGATAAACAGATGGATGGATTAACAGATGGATGGATGGATCGATGGATGAATGAAAAGATAGATGGATGGATGGATGAACAGATGGATGGATGGATGAATCTTCATTAATTTATTATATTTTTTCTCCAGTTTGTTCCACAAGAACTTTTTCTGCTGACTTTTGTATCAAATCTGCAACAGATCCAGTTTCTTCAGCAGCTTATTTCTCCTGTTCAACCCTAAATCTTTAAAATAAGTTCTAAGTAGAAAATAGCTGTAAATAAATGAAAAACACAAACCGTACACAGTTTGAGCACGGAGCAGAGTTTGCACAATTCACTCTGAGCATTAATAAAACGCCACTGACTCTGCACGTTAGCTGTGTTGCAATCAGGTTTCAAGTATCACATCCCTGTTTCACCACACGTCTTTTATCGGGAAACGTCCTGCTTCCATCCAAGATGTCACGAACCATAAAGCTAATAACACTCAGCCAGCACACGCTTGGTTCTGACTTATTTTGTTTTCATTTCTGCAGAGACGTAATGTTGCCATATAGTTTATGAAATGCACCTTTTCCTTAATCATTTTCCAAAGTTAAATTGGTTGAGTGGTGGGGGGGGGGGGGATCTTTACATACACAAAAGCGCAGCACACTTATCATACTTAAAAGAAAAAAAAAAGACCCCTGAGTTCAGTAAATACCGTACGGTTTCAGGAACAAGCTAACATGTTTTAAGAAAAAAAGAAAAAACAAGGATCTGGTTACGTTTAAAAGTGCAAAAATAATGAACAAAACTTTCTGGCAGCACACAAGCATGTTCTGAGACAATAAGAGGGATGTAGTTAAGAGGTAAATTTAATTTAAAGTATGTTTGAACCACTCTAAAGAAGTATGTTTTATTTCAGAAAGACTTTGATGCAAAACTTAAGCAGAGTAAACTTTGTTGTCAAAAAGAAAAAAAATTGTTATTAGGTAAAAAACATGAATAAAGAAGCGATTTAACTTTGGTAAAAAGATGCCTGGACATCATTACCTGGATCGATGGTAATTACAGTAATTACAGGGATCTATTAAAATATCATATAATTTTCCCAATCTACCATTAAATCAAAGTTTTTTAACAGGTATATTTTCTGATTTTTTTTTTTTCCAAATTTAAATTCTTTAATTTCTTTTGTAAATAATTACCATCTTTCTCTACCAGAAATCACTTTGTATAATATATTGTAAAGCTTGGGGATTCGTATTTTTTTTTAAATATCAGGATGAAATTCCCAATTAATATTTATAATTATTAAATGACGTCATACCAGATCAATAAAAATCAAGTAAATCTCAACTCTTGTAAACAAATCTAGCTTGTTGCCAGATCAAGGAATAAATCTCCAAATTTCAACAAACTATATTTAATTTTGAAGATTTTGAGACAGAGAATTTAAAAAGTGAGTAAACACACATCTCCTGGTAACTTTTTTTCCCTGTAAGTACCTGGTTAATTAGAAAATGTAATAAATGAATAAAACTGTCAAAACACATCACATTATACATGTAAGTTCAACTTTAAGGTACTGATTATGGTTATTGTGGCTTGTTTAGTCATTTAATTTAAAGCTTCTATGTCGTATTTACTGTTTGTTTACTAATCAAATCATTACTTTTTTTATTATTATTCATTAAAAACCAGCAATCTTAGCCTTTATTGACTTAAAATTAGACTCCCTTCCTTGTTCCTGCTGTTTAAATAAAAATCTTCACATACTGAAGTCCAGAAATATCAAAGCCCCGGAGGCTTTCAGCTGCATCGATTTAGTCTCACTTCTTATTTTATCCTGAGATACACAGCATTTGTCTCGGTTTCCAGAACACGCGGGTTCTGAGGGCTCCAAATACAGAATCAGTGCAGCCGCAAAGCCAATCTTTGATTTTATTCTTCGTTTTATTTGAAAAACCGTTTCAAAATTTTCAAAAACATGTCGTCACATTGCAGCAGGGATTTTACGGTTTCCAACAATAAAACAGATTTAAAAATGACTTAATATGCATCTAATTCGCTTCAATATCAATATCTACGGGTTTCAATATCAGAATCTGCGGCCAGTTTGGTTTAAACTATTTTTATCTTCAGCAGAAGCTCTGAAAAGGAAAAAAACTGCCAAAACCAAATCAAATTCAGCTCAATCTGATCAGGTCAGAAATCCCAGCAGCAAATAACTTCCAACCCCGGCCAGAAGCCACAAGGGGTAAACGGTAAAATATGTTTTTCCTTCTTTTTTGTGTGTTTTGAATGAGCTTAAGATTTTAAATTGCCTCTGGGAACATAATTAAGTATCATTAAAGTGTTCTGCTTCCCTTAACAGAAACCTGACGCTACAATAAAAAGCAGCGATAAAATGTACGTTTTTTTGTTTGACATTTCTTGTTTATAATGTCACTCGATGGGGCCAATCTCTGGGTAGGATGAATAAGTTTAACTTTAGCTGCTGCCGCCCATGAGTAAAACTGGCATCTGTATTTCTGTTTCAGGTGGACTGGACTGGACTGGACTGGACTGACCCGTCTCTCATGCAGCCGAGGCTCGTCGATGAAGATACCGGACTGTTGGCGTCGAAGTTCCCCTCCATGCCCGGATAGCAGGACGGAGCGTCAGCAGGCGGAGGAAGAAACTCTGGATTGAGTCTGTTGTGGGTCGAGTTGCTGTTTGAGTAAACACCTATAACAGATATTACACACTGAGTACACATATTACACTGAGTACACACAGATATTATGTGTTTTTAATGATGTGGATGTAACATCTGACTGCACTGGGCGGCACAGAGAGGGACACTTTAACGTCTTTGTAATATTCATCTGTGAGATGTCGTTTTTAACAAAAGTGACGTAAACAAGAAAAAAAAACAACAGTACATGTTAAAAAAGAAATATTAGTGTTATTTTAGCTACTTTTAGATTCAATATACTGTTTTGCTACTTTTAGTGTTGTGGTCCTTTAAGTAAGCTTTAGCTAATTTTATCTCTAACTTCTACTTTTAGTTTTTAGCTTTTACATTCTAGCTATGATTCTTCTACTTTGGGCTATATTTGTGCTTTAAGTTAGCCTGTTGGTACTTTTGCTATTAGGTATCTTTTTAATACATTTACTATCTAGCTACCGTTTTGCTTCTTTAAGTTGGTGAGCACCTTGTAGTTAGCCTATTGCTACTTTTAGCTTTTAACTAGTTTTTTGCTACTTTTAGTTTTCAGCTAGCATTTCGCTACTTTTAGTTTATAGATACCATTATGCTAGTCTTAGTTTCTAGCTAGGTCTTTTTAGCTACTTTTAAGTTCTAGATTCGTTTGTGCTATTTCAAGTTTTGCGCTCCTTTTTCTACTTTTAGCCATTAGCTTTTTGCTACATTTAGTTAGCCTTTTTTTATTTTCACTTTTGACCAACCTTTTCTACTTTTAGTTATTAGCTCGTTTTGAGCTACTTTTAGCTTCTCGCTAGATTTTTCCTACTTTTAGTTTGTGTTTAGCTCCTTTTGGCTAGTTGCTTCTAGCTTTTACTTTATTTTCAGATTTTTTTTTCTATTCTTAGAAAAATCAATCTCAGAATTTTGAGAAAATAGAATTACAGTATAAAAAACTAAATTCTGACGGTTTTCTCAAACATTTAGAGATACACGAGACATCTCAGTAATTAATGTGTTCATATAGCAATAATTAGCATTGTCTAGCTTGCTTTCACTTCTTTCATTTGAAAATTGTTCACATTTTCTACATAAATAATCGGCTAACATTACTTTTTTTGCTGTTTGTATAAAAACGTAAGAGTTTGTCATATGCGGAGCACTCAACAGTTTACAATAAGCCCACATGTCCTCATAAAGCCAGAAACAGAGTTTAGTCAGAAAAAGATTTTAGACGTTAATGTTTTTGATAAGGATCCTCTGGGGATATTTTCAGAATTAAACACTGACATGCTTGTTTCCCTCTGAATAAACACGGCTCGTTTTGTGCCGTTTGAGGCTTTTCCCTCCAAGTCCTCGGAGTAAAACTGCAAGTAGTCTGAAGTAATGGACATGGACAGCTCTCCTGGACGCGCTCGCCTCTCCTTCGCCAACCAAACCTCAGTTTCTCTGACAGCTTCTTGATCCGAGTTCAGCCATTGAAAGGGAGAGAGGGAAAGAAAAAAACAGTTTGGCTTGGAGGAGCTGAAGGACGGGCGGAGCGGGGGCCAAAGTTGCCCACAGTCGGTGCACGTTAATTGGACAAGGTAAACACGGGCAGGATGAGCTTTCGAAGGAGGAATGAGAAAAGGAGGTGAATGAGGCCGTGTGAGGAGAAATGAGAAGAGACAGCCTAACGGTCCAGGTGTGTGAGCCGGTACAGCTTCTCCTTGTTTTCACAGAGAGGCGTTGGAGGGAAACACAGACCTGTGCCACCGTTTCCTGTCCCTGAAAGTCCTCTAACTTTAAAAAGTTATTTTTAGCTTTTGCCTAGCATTTTGCTACCATTAGTTTCTAGATAACTGTTCACAACTTTTAGTGTTGTGCTCCTTTTAGAGTTGCTAGCCTTTTGCTATTTTTAGCTTCTGGCTACCATTTTGCCATTTTTAATTTTTAGCCAGCAGTTGCTGCTTTTAGCTAGTGGTTTTGGAATTCGGCTAATTTTGCAAGATCTAGCTTTCAGTTAGCTTTTTGCTGCTTTTGGCTAGCTTATTGCTACTTTTGTTTATTGTAGCTTCTAGCAGCTATTTAGCTAGTTTCGGTTCTTAGCTAACCTTTGGGTACTTGTCAATGGTTTACTCATTTTAGAGTTTGGCATTTAGCTCCTTCTAGCATTTAGGCAGCCTTTTGCTACTTTTAGCCAACTAAGCCTATAGCTAACATTTTGCTACTTTTGTTTCTTTTAGCTTCTAGCAACCAGTCTGCTAGTTTCAGTTCCCAGTTAGCCTTTTGCTACTTTTAGTCAATGGTTTGCTCATTTAAGAGTTTGGCTAGCATTTACAGTAGCTCCTTCTAGCATTTAGGTAGCCTTTTACAACTTTTAGCTAATTAAGCTTTTTACTAGCCTTTTGCTTCTTTTGTTTTTTGCTAAAATTTTGTTTCCTTCAGCTTCTAACAACCATTTTGCTAGTTTTATCTCTTGGCTAGCCTTTTGCAATTTCCCTGTTTTTGCTACTTTAAGCTAGTGGTTTGCTCATTTTAGAGTTTGGCTATCCTTTTGCTACTTCTAGGTATTAGCTAGCCTTTTGCTACTTTTATCTAGTAGTTGCTAGCCTATTTATTCTTTTAGATAAAACTGTTTTGCTACTTTTAGTTAGCTTTTGGTCTTTTTAGTTATCTTTTTCTAGTATAACTTTTGACTAGGCTTTATTTACTTTTATTAGCTAGCGTTTTGCTACCTTTAAGTTCTAGCTGCTGTTTTCCTACCTTTAACTAGCATTTAGATCCTTCCAGCTGGCCTTTTCCTTCATTTAGCCATTAGCTGGCCTTTTGCTACATTTAGATTTGAGCCGTTACAGCTTGGCGCTGGAGAGAAGCACAGACCTGCAAAATCTTCTAAGGTCGGTAGCGGCGAGCTGTGGAGGTGCTGCCGCGCCAAACAATCACTCAGGACGTCAGATTCCAACATGGTGTGAGCGTGAGCCTGACAAGACAAAAAGCACACAAAAAACTTTATCAGGATTGATTTAGCTTGATGCAGGTGTTAAGGTGTAGGCCATTTTATAATTTTGATTTCATTCAGCAGAAGGTATTTTATTCAATTTTATACCCTGCCACCAAAGGGGAAAGGGTGATGATGTATGTCTGTTTGTGTTAGCAAAGTATCCCATAAAACACAAGACAGATTATAATAAAATAAATCAGACATGTGATATATCAGATACAAGCCTCTGCCTGCAGTGTGAATGTAGCTTTAATCTAAAACTTTCGTATGAATCACAGCAGGTAATATGCATTCCTTTATGCAACGTTAACCTCTTTAATTTAAATATAAAAAGTCTGTTTCGTGTTTAGCGAGCTCCGAGGACCTAATCCCAGAAATCTTGTTACTCCCATACACTCAAACAAAGTTAAAGCGAGACAATTTACTTTATTATCCACCGCTAGCGCAGCGTCCCCGAGGACCTACTGAGACATTTTACTGACAGAGGACGCTCACAGAGGCTGCCAGAGAACCACGTTCGCATCATCGGCTAGGAATATTCCCCGTGTTTACGAAGATGTGAGCCGCGATGGTTGAGTCACGTCAGCTGCACGAAGTCTTATTCCGCCCCGGAGGGTGCGTCCGAACACAGAAACACACGTTGTTCCGTTTAAACCAATAAGGCTTTTTGAGTCCATTTGAGCGTCACTCACGGTCCAAATGAAACAAACAAGGTCCAGATAACGCCGAACAATAGCCTCACTATTCCCACTTCCAGGGAGTTTTTGTTTTGTTTCATCCTACTGAATTATAAACACTTTGTTCCCCCACCAAACTCCTTGTTTGACAAAAAACGGATCTTTTTTTTCTCCCTCTGAGAAAAAGAAACCGTTTTTTTCAGCCTTGAGCTGAATAACCTGCCCTGCGTCTTCTGCCAATAATCCAAACGTTTCTCAGCCAGGATTAAAAAAAAACAGATAAAAAATAATAATCAAAAGAGGAAAGCAGCTTTTCTGTTTTCATCTGGAAGCCTTTAATATCGCGGTTGATGTTTCTGTTTGGGGTGAAGGCCAGCATCGAAACAAACAGTTTAGTTTACTGAACTAAAACAAACGAATCAATCACTCCTGTTTGTTTAGAAAAGCTTGTTTCGGAGCACTTTGCACCGAACGTTTCTGCAACCAGAGCGAATCCAAAAACCAAAAGTCATATCAAGATGTTTCAGCTGGGATTGTTTGTAATTGGTAAAGAAGTTGTCTGTTTGTCAGATGATATAAAAAGATGTTTTTAAAAACTGTATCAGTCAATAAAAAAAAGTGCTGAAGGACGAACAGTTTATAAGGAACATGAGCAAGAACTAATCCTGGACTACAGAGGGGATTATGAACAGTAAAGTAGAGTTCTGTTCAGGGTTCGACAAGATTTTTTTTTTTTTACCTGCCCTGTCGGGCAGGTGACAACAAATATTACCTGCCCGACATG
>JAUBOC010000078.1:3722154-3743472 GCA_032275365.1 Anablepsoides cearensis | reverse complement strand
GATACCAAAGGGAGGGGGTTCTGAACCAACATTCGTATAGCAGCACGCTGAGAACTTCCTGATACTGGCAACAGTCCACGACGGTTCAATTAACTTACAAATGTTTATATAGCTCTAAAACCATAAATATTTATCCAAAAATAATTTAATGTCTCATTTTAAAAACATTAAAGATACCTTTTGTGATGGACTTAGAAAATATTTGGGAAAAATAAGTTTTACACCCACTTTAGCAAACAACAATGCAATGACTCCATCTGTGGGCCCTGTACAGGGCCCGTAGGGCTTAACAGGCATGCCAACATTAATTCTGTAGCATGCTAACAGTGCCTCTGTACCATGCTAACATTGAATCTGAAGCATGCTAACATTAATTCTGTAGCGTGCTAACATTGATTCTGTAGCATGCCAACATTAATTCTGTAGCATGCTAACAGTGCCTCTGTAGCATGCTAACACTGAATCTGTAGCATGCTAACATTAATTCTGTAGCATGCTAACATTAATTCTGTAGCATGCTAACATTGATTCTGTAGCATGCTAACATTGATTCTGTAGCATGCTAACATTAATTCTGTAGTATGCCAACATTAATTCTGTAGGATGCTAACATTAATTCTGTGGCATGCTAACAGTGCCTCTGTAGCATGCTAACGTTGATTCTGTAGCATGCTAACATTAATTCTGTAGCATGCTAACACTGCCTCTGTAGCATGCTAACGTTGATTCTGTAGCATGCTAACATTAATTCTGTAGCATGCTAACAATGCCTGAGTAGTATGCTAACATTGATTCTGTAGCATGCTAACATTGATTCTGTAGCATGCTAACACTGCCTCTGTAGCATATAAGACATAAGATTTTTATTTGTCATTTTGTTTCTAGAACATAAGAAAATTGTCATGTTGCCCTCAATAAGTAAATATATAAATACAATAATAAAGCTTAAATATATTGTGATCTCAATTGTCCTCAAGGTGCAGCAGATGGATGTGAGTAAGACTGCAGGGGGTAGAGGGGATGGAAGGAAGGGTATGGCTTCTGTTTAATGGTAACATTGTCCCCGTAGCATGCTAACACTTCCTATGTAGCATGCTGACACTGCCTCCGTAGCATAATGCTTTTGTAGCATGCTAATACTGCCACTTTGGCATATGACTACTGTAGCATGCCAACAGCAGTTTTCCAGAGTGACCATTGCCCTTTCCAGTCCCCCACTTAGGCTATGTTTACACTGCAGGCAAATGCGACCCCTATCTGATATTTTTATGACAGTCTGAATACGACAAATCCATATTTTTTAAATCCGACCCAGGGCTTTTCAGTATGTGGTACTGAATGGGATATATGTGGTTTGCAGTCGGACAGTCGTGTCACACTCCATCTGACTTTTTCATCAGAGAGGTGGGGGCGAAGTATCAATAATTAACCTTGAGTCACGCTGTTTAAATCTGTAGCTCCATGCATTTACAGCTCCAAAACAGAAGTCCAGTTGCTTCGTCTTTTTACTTTTAATTTTTCATATGGATAGTATAACGTCCAGCCTCGGTCACGGACCGGATCAATCCTAAAGTTACTGGCTTCATTACAAAAATAAAATGCTGGACAGGAGCATCCCAGTCAGAGGCAGGTTCAGATATAAACACTGAACTAAACAAGCACGTCAGATAATTATTTAATTGGCTCTGATTAAACAAAAACTTCAGATTCGACGTGCTAAAAGTAGCGTCCATGCTAGATCTGTAAACAAACAACCAGCTGAATGAGATGTCACGTCTTTTTCTGCGCATGTGTGTCACAGCATTGTGGAGCGTTCACACAGGAGTCAGATGCAGGTCGCATTTAAAATGTAATGTGAAAGTTCACACCAAAAGTTGAGCATTAAAACCTGCAGTGTGAACGTAGCCTTAGTGGCTCCACTGTTACTTACTGCTAACGGCTGTCAAGTTTTTCCTCAGAGAAAACTGAAAAATGGACACATTTAGACATCATTTTTACTTATTACCAAAGGTTCTCTGCTGCGAGATAAAGAATAATGTAATTATCAATTTTTGGGTGAAATAAAACACTTGCTACTGGGATTGTTTTTGGTACTGGTTGTATTTTGAACATAAAAGTGTCACTGAAGCACCATACACTGTATTTAGTATTTAAAAAGAGCTTCATGTTTGCAGCCTTAAAAACACCTGCCGATGTTATGAGCGTGTAAATAAAGCTGAGTTCATTAACGAACACTGACCACATTCAAGAGAAATATTCATTTTCCATTGCAGCAGAGTGACTTCACCCACATCTGAGCGCTTCATGAAAATGAAATAATTTTACTCAAGTCTGTTTGAGTGTGACCGATGACTAATATTTAGTGTTGATTTAATAATAACCTGTTCACAGGCGACTCGCTGCAGTTTATGAGCTGGCAGCAGCCTGGGACACACACTTTTAATAAACTAATTCAGTCACACAAGAAGTGTGTGTCCCCGAGTGAGAAAATGAATTATTAATCCGAGTTAATGACGGCAGGGAATAACACAGTCAGTTTGACGGACGTGGATTTGGCTTCAAACCGAAGGTCGTCACGGGACAAAGCTGAGCTTCGGAGGATGACTGATGACAGAAGTGATGAAGAGCGACGCTGCTCTGCGGCTTTAAAATGTTAAAGCAGAAACATTTCTAAAAACACAACACCGTCTGCTTTTATCTTCATCTTGCTGATTTTTTTAAAATATGAACCTGGTGTTTCGAAGCTGGAGATGTCAGAACTGCAGCGCTGGAGGTGATGACACTCAGCCGAATGAGGAAAATGTTTAAAAAATATATTTCCTTAACCTTATTTTGACTTTAGCTTAAACTGAAGAACATCGTGGACCAACATTAGGTTCACTTGTTGACCCCAAACAGGAATTTCTTGTAAATTAAATACAACTTTTATGCTCGTAGCTGTTTATCTAAGATTAATTTACAGAACAAGACTGTTTGTGGTAAATCAGTTTTTATAGTTGAAAAAACAATAAAACATGATTGTTTTATATATATTGGCCTGGTTTACATGAGTATATTTGCTTTGTGGTTCTGTGGAGCAGCTATAACTTTCTTTCTTTTTGTAACTTTGAGGTAAATAAAATAAAGTATTTACTTTCAACTTTTTTTGGTTTCATTAAAAAGAATGGAGACTTGAAGTTTAAGCTCATTATAGCTTAAAATAATATAATTGTACATTTTAGTTATGGTTTTGATTATTTTAGCTACTGTTGTGCAAATTTTAGCTTTTGGCTACTGTTTTGCTGTTTCTGGGTTTTAGCTATTTAGCAAATTTAAGAAATTAAATTTAGGCTAATTGTAACTTGTTTTTGTTTTACTTATTTCAGGTATAAGCTATTTTTGTACCAATTTTACCTTTTAGTTTCAATTTTAAAGATTTTAGCTATAAGCTGCTGTTTTGCTAATTTTAGCTACTATTGTGTACATTTTAGTTTTTAGCTACTGCTGGTTTTAGGTTTTGTTTGTAGTTCAGCTAATTTGTCAAAAATTTAGTTTAGGCTACTTTTAGCATATAGTTTTTTGTTTTACTAAATTCAGGTGCTTTGAGCCAATTTTAAATTTTGACAACAGCTTTGCTCATTTTAGCTGTGATTTTACTCTTTTTTTTTCAGTTTTACCCAAGGTTAGTTTTAATTTTTATGGTTTTTTTTTTTCTAAAATCAAATACAGCTCGTTAAAAAAAGCTTTTCTCTGATTGTTTTTTTTTATTATTTTAATGCCTGAAACTGAAGTTGATTAGAAAAACTCTAAAGATGCTTCATGGTTTCTGAATTTTTTGTCCATTGAATGTATCAAACACAATCAGAACCCTTCACAGTATTTCCTTTGTTATTAGATTTTAAAAATCCGCTCACCATGCATTTGTTGGGTTTCTCTCCTGAATGGACCCTCATGTGGATGAGCAACTTGTAGCGAGCGTTGAAGGGCTTGTGCCGCCGCACGCAGCCAGTCCAGAAACACGCAAACTCCTCCCCTTTCCGCTGGTCGATGTGCACCTTCTCGATGTGCCTCACTAGCTCCTCCTGGCTGCCGTAGGCGGCGCTGCAGTCGATCCAATGGCACGACTGCTCCTGCTGCTCCGGCGGGAGGTCCGGCCCCACGGGTCTAGGACCGTGAAGAGGAGACGGGCTTTTGTCCTGGCCCAGGAGGAACGGCTCCCCCTGCTGGTGGTTCACTTGGAATGGCTCCCTCTTGCACGGCGAGAAATCGTCTGGAGGCTCTTGTTTTATGCAGCGGTACTCCTCCTGCAGGCTGAGGTGCTGCTGGGGGAACTTATCAATAAGAGGCAAACAAGAGGTATGAAGTAAAGAAGAGGAGGAAGGTGAAGATTCAAACGATGGAGACTTGGCACAGTTTGTGAACACGTAAGGCACAGGAAGACAGGGCTGAGTGTAGCAGCTGACCATCTTGGTGCTGTTTTTGGGGTCAGTCTGAGCTGTGGTAACAAAGTCCTCCACGGTTTTCTCCACGTGGGGTTCTGCTGTTTTACAGCTGAGCAGGGAGTTCAGGTCACATCCCAGGGAAGTTCTAGGAAGGGAGCACAGGCCTCCTGAATGAGGCTGGCAGAGACCCCCAGAGGATTCAAGATTTTGAAGATCCTCGAATGCGCTCCCGAAACCAGGAAGAGTCAGCTGCACATCTGGAGGCCCAAGGTCGGGGGGCCACATGCCAGCTCCCCTCCACCGCCAAGATCCAATCGATTGAAATCAGTGATCTTCTTCAGGCAGCTTTATTAATCCATCGAGGTTAAAACCTTCCATGGGATTGTTTAAAGCACGAATGTGACGGGGCTGGACAGATCAGCAGCTGCTGGCATGTTCTGCTGGAGTTCTTTAGATGCTGCTTGGTCAGTCATCGCTCAAACGCTGTTAGAAACAGAAACATAAAGATTGATTGATTGTTTGAAACATACACAGGTCACAGAGCAAAATATGTGAAAATAAAAAAAAATGTCCACTTTTACATCACCATCAACAGAACTTCACATAAATGAAACACACTTTCATGAAACAAAGGCTTCAGGTGCAGAGACATGAGTTTTCAATCCCTGTCAGGGGATTTATATAAGTCTTCAATTTTACCAGCCTAATGGACACGTTAGGGGTTTCCACGTGTTCTGGTAGTAATGTTGAGCTCAGCTATGACTGCAGTTTCCACTTTATGATACTTTCAAAATAGTTTATAGTTTATTCATTTATCTAAAAAAACAACAAATTCTATATACAAACTACTAAACTACTATATAAAATAAACAACAGTGAGAAGATGCTGGGATGGTCCAAGTTGTGTGTTCTATGCGCTTGCTTGTTTTATCCTAAAGTTTACTGTCTTCTCATATCTATGTACTGTTTGTATTGTATTGATACCTTTGTTCCCTGACATCTATGTTCCTGGGTACTTATGTTCCCTGATACACATGTTCCTCAATATATATGTTCCCCCATGTCTACAACACCAGTGCCTATGTTTTCCAAAACCTGTGTTCCCTGATACCCATGTTTAACAGTACTTGTGTTTCATGGTACCTATGAGTCCCGATACTTATGTTCTCTTAAAATTAATTTAAAAAAAAGTCATGAAAGACGTTTGACTCTCCCTTTAAATGTCTCAAAACAAATGAAAAATATATTGACTTACAGTACTGGCATTGTACCAGGGAACATAGGGATGAGCCTTGTTTAGTCTAAATAATAACCTTGAATAAATGTGTTTTAATTCATCAGAAGTACATTGAAAGGTTGGAAAACTGTGTGAATAGAAGTATCCCTAACTGTTCCACAAATACAGAAGTCCTTCTGTGTAAAGAGTTAATTCCCACGCAACTCTTCCCATCCTCCAGATATTGATGATCTAATTTGCAGCAGAGCCGCAGCCACGTGTAATTAGTCATCGGAAAGCTTCAATGGGAGTTTATGCTGATGAAATCCCACTGATATTTTATAAGCCAGGAACTGGCTCAGCTAAGAAGATGAGTAAGTTCATTTCTGCAGTTATATTAGCTGATGATGGACTTGCTAAGTGTAGGTTCAGGCCCATAGTTTCCTGGTATAGTTTTATGATTCTTCCCGTAAAAATCGCTGGAGTTCCCCCCACCAGAGCTCTGTAGCCGACCAGTCATGGGAACTGTGGTTAAATCCTAATTAGAGAGGCTGCAATGTGTCTGTGCCTCAGCAAACTCAACAGGTAGCAAAGTGGTTTGGTATGACTGAAGAATGATAATTGCAAACCACTACCTGCTGGCGTTCAGGACCAGAACCTGAAACGAAAACCCCTCAAAGGCAGATAATCGCTTCATTGTTCACGACGACGTTCAAAAACGTCCGTAAACGTAGAAGACATCCAGCTGTCGATGCAGCTGCGTCTGCTCACCAAAAATGCTCTGGAGCAGATCCAGAATGAAGAGTCAGACGGCGAAACTAAGAAAAGTGTCCCACAAAGCCTCAGCGTTGTAAAATAGCAGCTTCATCTCATGTGGTGCCTTTTAAAGACTCGCTCGCTGAGGTTAGCTAAACACAGCTGTGTCATTTCAGGACAAGTAAATGTGTACTTATCTCAACAAAAAGCACTTCGGTTGTGGAATGACAAAGATTTTATTTTTTTATTTTTTATGTTTTGGTTCGACTAAATCGTGGGAAAAGATTTGTTTATTGAAAGGAGAAGTGTGAAGTCACAAAAGCAAACAAAAGTTGATGTTTTTCTCCCGTGTCTGTTGGTGAAAACGATAACTTACAAACGCTGAGCTGATATTTGGGGTGGTAGTAGCTGAGAGTCAGTCACAACACATTCTCCTAGGGGTTATTTTCAATGTTTGACTAAAACAGCTAAAAGGTGGCTGGTGATGTGCATTCCTTCAAGGAATACTAGGTTATTATTAGTAATGAGTTATAATCCTGGTTATGTTCAATATAAGACAAATATCAATCAAACTTCTTAAAATGTTCTGATTTAATAATGTTTCCAAGTAAATAAAAAGAGATTCAAACATATTTGTTAGAAAAATCAGCTTCTAATCACATATTTGGAAAATTCTGAATAATTTTCAGTCAGTTCAGACTCCTGCTGCTTTACAAGCTGTAATATTCAGTGTTTTCCTCTCAGTAATTAACAACAGTCACTGAACCTTGTTACTCTGTGAGAGTTTTATTAAGAAAACAGAAGCTGAACATTATTTTTCTATGTCTCAAAGAAAATATAGCAGGAAACTGGAAAAGAAAATGAACTATTAAATTATATTACTTTTTGTGATTACTTTTTTTGGCTGCAGCCCCAAAAAAAATGCTATTCCTATTATATTGGTTTTGTCATCAGATGCAAATATTTAGTAATGCATCCAAACCAGTTTGAACCAAAAATAATTAGATAATAACTCTGACTGCTAGATATTTAACCATGGATAGAAGCACCACTAAAACTATATTCACTTTAACTGATTCCTAAACAAATAAAAAACCATAAAAATATATTTTTTAAAATTAAGTTTAAATGTCATTACGCCAGAAACTAACAGACAGCAAAACAAACTTAGCGGTCAAATTAAGGAAATCAGGAGTAATGACGCCATGTTCCAAGAATCTGCAAGGCAGTCGAAAGTGGTGTTAACTGAAAGAGAACAAACTTATATTTAAAAAGCAGAAAAAAAAGTAGTACTTGAACCCTCCAGGGAGGTTTAGTTGGAACCACGAGAAGAAAATGTTGAACCAAAATGACTGTTTTCAGTGATGCTTAGCAGGAATCTTTGGTCAGTGTGGCTTTTTCTGGAATACATGTTGTAAATTGAAAGAACATAACCTGAAACAAGTGTGTTTTTACATAATTTTTCATTTTTATGAGTTTGAGTAATTTCTTTAGGAGCTCTCCTTTGCTGTCTCCATCTTTTCCTTTTGAATAAATACGACTCCAACAGTTTGAAATACGACTCTAGGAATGTCGCTGTTGTTCAGAGAAAGCCATAGTTGTCGTCTTGAAGTGGTCTTTTCAACCCCTTCCTCTTATTTCATACAAAAACAGCATTTTACTGAAGGCTCAACCAGTTCATTCTTCAAAAAACCACTAATACCAACTTTTTCAGATATTGGCTCAGTTAATGGGGTCGAATAAAAACAGTAGAACATCATTTCTGATTTTAATTTGACAATGAAATGACATTTAAATAAATAAGTCAAAGCAACAGAGGCTATTATTGATGTGATGTCATGACTTTATCCAGACAACACTGATGTTTTTATTTTAATTCTAACAATTTAATGTTGTGAAACGCAGAGAAAAACAACCTTTTTTCATTCCTCCTGTTCGTCACTAACTCCTATGATTTCATAGGTAGGAACGATGGAAAGTGTTGCTCGATGTTGTGCTCCCTAAAACAAACTGAGGTTCCACCAAACGTTTACTTTTAATAAACCACTTTTTAAAACACGGTGCGCTTTCACAGGCTTCCTACCACCAGAACCGAACCTGCAAACTGGACCGAGTCAGGGTCCATCGGAGTAAAGTTTTAGCATCGTGTTTCAGAGCCAGTCCATCCTCAGATTCTGTTATGTGGTTTGAGCCGGGCCGCTGTCATTTTGAGGGAATTTCCCACAGTACAAAGTTTCTGAGGGTTTCACACCTGCTCAGAAATATATGGGTAAGGCCCGTCCTTTCAGATCAAAACATTTTGAGATCCACAATAATTTGAGTTTATTGAGGATGTTTATGGTGCTGCAGAAAAGTGGATGACCCCACAGTTTTACAACAAATCCTCTGAAGTCTTTCAAAGAGCTCTCTACGACAAGTAAGGCGTTACTTCATAACATTTCCACTAAACCCCACTGATCAATCCTTTTAAAGGTGCAACATTTCATTTCTTTTCATTGTGTTTGTTTTTGTCACCTGTAAAGCTTCATGTGAGTAAATAAGTAGATGAATGTCAGATTGTGTCTTTTTTAGCGTCTGTGTTGAAGTTCATCACGGTGCCGCCACCTCCACACACCCTCCACCTCCAATATTCTGACCTCTCTATTGGAACATTCAGAGGTTTCTACGAGGAAAAAACTGGATCCATGCAGACTTGATTGCAGTCTGACACACTGTTAGATTCAGAAACATGGTGGCACTTTCCAGTCATGTGATCCTCATCAGTAGAACTCCAAACTCTACATCCACCTGGTTATAGCAGGTTTACTCTGTTCTCAGGTGCTTTTTTCAATTTTAATTGTTAGCCTTAACCTTTTTTCATTACTAGACATTTTATCTCTCTTCAGACATACCTGACATGTTTCGACGTACGCTTCCGTCTTCATCAGAGGAAGATAGACACAATGAACTTCATTGCATTGTTAGCTTTAACTTCTTGTTTTAGCTAAAGATTCCAGGTGTTCTAAAAGCTCATTATTAAAATAAAAATAACAATAAAATGCATAATAGAAAGCAGAAATAAAATAAAAACAAAAACTACAGATTAACACCAGCAAAACAGTTGCTAAAGGTTTAAATAACAAACCTTGTAGCTAAAAGTTAAGGGTTAGTTTTCTCCAGTTACTCTGGTTTCTCCCCACAATCCAAAAACATTCATGCTTGCTGCCTTCAGAGCTGTCTGAATTTCCAGAGTACATGTGTTTAAATGATAAAAAACAAGTAATTTATTTTTTCTGGACAAAGAAAGAATAATGACTTGCAAGAATAATAAATATTGATTTATCAGAGCACCAATAGCCTATAAAATTGTATTTTATGGGATCAACGTAATTTAAAGGTGGAGAACTCGAAGTGAAAATGATTCTGGGAAATGTAAACTCACAACCTTCTGCCAACTCGACCCGTTACTGGGATACGAGTCTCTTCTGTCTGTTTAAAAAAATGTTTTGAAACTAGTGACAGAAATTTATTCTTTTAATGAGGAACCAGATTTTTCTTTTTTTTATTTAGGATTGTTCTGTGCACATGTTGCACCCAGAAAATTACAGGGTCATCCCTGTGTTTTCTGGTAAAACGCCAACAACTTTCATGATTTTCATTATTAACCCCAGGAGAACATTCAATAGAACATAAATACCACAGAACAAAGGAAGCACAGAACATAGGTACCGGGAAACATAGGGATAAAAGAACATAAGCATCAGAGAATATACGTAGGTACCATAGGACATAGGATTCAAAGAATACAGGTATCAAAGATTATAAGTACAGAAGAACATAGGTATAAGAGAACATAGGTGCCAGGAAACATAGATGTCGGTGAACATAGGTACGAGAACAAAGGTACTGAGGAAAATAGGTATCATAAATTACAATATCAGAGAACATAGGTACCATGAATTTGTAAACATAGATATTAGGGAACATAGGTACAGTAGAACATAGGTACAGAGAAACATAATGGGAACCATCGGGATCAAAGAACATAGGTATTGTAGAATATATGTTGAATGTAGGTACCGCAGAACATAGCATTGAAGAACATAAGTATGTAGGTACCATAGAACATAGGTATCTAAGATCATATGTAGGTAACGTAGAACAGGGCAATTCAACTAAACTGCTCCGGGGGCCACAGTTACTGCAGGTCAACAGCTCAGGGGCCGAACATCCAGCAATTAAAGTCATTATGTAAATAAACCAAGTATTACAAAGATCTGTTACCTTTGAAATAGTTTATTTTGCTGTATTTAATCATGAATACAACATACAGAACCCTAAAAAAGTAGTGATAAAAAAACAATATCAAAAATAAAAAATACATTATGCCTCCAATTTAAAACAAAAATTATTTTGACATCTGACAATTTTATTTTTACTTTCATAATTTTATCTTCAACTGCATGTAATTTTAACTGTCTGAGTGTGCATAGAAATGAGTTTTTACCAGCTTGTAGCCAAGATTCTGACGTTTCTGTAGATACCAAACATGTCTATGTTCAACTAAAAGAACTTAGAGTAATTAAAGTAGAAAACTGGGGGTTTGGAATGAAGAGATAATAAACCAATTAGCGGGCCGAACTGTGGTCACAGTGGCCACATCTGGCCCGCGGGCCACCAGTTGAATAGCACTGCCGTAGAACCTAGATACCATAGAACATTGGATTCAAAAAACTGAAGTACTGAAGAATATAGCTAACTATACATGGGGATCAAAGAATATAGGTACCGTATAATATAGGACAATGGTACGGGGAACATAAGTAAACGTACAGCAGATACCTGCCTTTAAATTTTCCTTCTATCTAATATAGAACACTGTCTTAAAAAGAGACCTAACCCTTACTTTAAGGATGAAAATCTTTTTTTTTTTTTTTTTTTAAAGATTCTGGCTTATATTTTTTAGAAATCTAAGTAAACAGCCATAATTCCAATATTATGATCATCACCATGAGACTTTTTTCTCCGATATTTGACTTAAATCCCAAAGTTCCGAGAAAATATCTTCTTTTTATAATCCTCTTTCATAATTTTGAGATCCTTCCAGTTTAGATTTATTTTGTAGGAACGAGTACCCTGCATGTAGGAGCTCCTCTTCCACTACTTTTCTGCGCCGTGCCAAGAAGAAACAATCATAACTTGCCAAGTAAACAGGATTTATTAAGCCTTCAGCTATAACGCACACCAGAAACCGTGTTGAAACAGCTACCTCCGATGCTTGCAGCGGGTCAGATTACCCAGATTTGTCACCCTCGGGTGTTGCAAAAGAGCAGACACCTCTAGCCAGGAATAATAACTCTGAACCGGACTGAAACGAGCCCCACTGACGGGCAATCAGCTAATGTTTGTGAAAACGTACGTCGCTAAGGTAAACATTTCATACGTGTGTCGTGAGCGCAGAACGGGCCGTCACAAAACACTCATTCCAACTGGAACATCGGTTGTGACAAATTCAGACTGCAGGCTGTTTTTGAGACAAATATCTATGTGTGAGCCAGAAAGTCCTTTTTCTACCCAACAGTAATACATACCATATGATCAGAGTTGTTTCTCTGTGACTTTAAACCCTTAATTTAATACATTAGGTCATGTTGTGCTACGTCATGTAAACACAAGTAATAAATGCAGCTTAGTAACAAAGCAGTGACTTTTTAATTGAACTCCACAGGTCACCAGAGGGAGATATTTAGCTCCAAATGTTGCTTTGACTTTTAATAAAATTACTTTAAATAAAATCAGATTAAGAGGTTTGTCCATCAGCTGTCTTTATACAAATGTACTAAAGTGGATATAACAACAATATAAATAACTAACATTTCTGAAAACATTTTGAACCCAAAATAGTGGCTCATAATGATCACTGTGGTAACCGGACATATATCTTTCACTCCCTGACAGCCAACTTAAGGTGAGGCAGACAGAAACAGACTGAAAAGTAAGCCTCAAACAAAAAACCGCTGCACAAAAACTACTTTCTTCATTCTTAAATTGTGAGCATCAGAAGAGTCTAAAAGTCACTCGTGTTTTTTTGTAAGTTTCTACAATTTTTGTCAGACAGATTCATCATAGGCAGACGGAAACTGACTAAAAAATAAGCCTCAAATAAACGGTCAATGCTGCACAAAAACTACAGGTTGGATCTTAAATTTCTTGAGCTGTGAGCATGAGGGGACTGTCACATGTGATGTTTTACGTTTCTACGATTTGTGACAGCCAGCTGCATGTTAGACAGAAAAAGACTGAAAATTAAGCCTCAAACAGTCACTAACGCCGTATCATGCAAATTCTTAAACTGTGAACATCAGAGCATTCTGATTTTATGTTTTATGTTTCTACAAATTTTTATATAAAAGGATATGACAAGGCAAATCACCCTTAAATTTAATTTTTTAAGAGAATATCTTAAAAACAACTAATGTCACACATATTCATCTCCTTCTAGCTGAAGACTGGTGCTGACACAAACCTGTGGATGTTAGCTTGTAAGTTAGCTTGTAAGTTAGCTGTTAGCGGAATTAACGTTGGCAAAGTCTATTTTAGCAGAATCATCTGCTAATGAAAAAGCTAATCTTGTACATGAAAAATCTGTTTTGCTATTAGTTATAGGTTGATTAGCAGAACCATGTCCACAACTGGTAATTCAGTTGTTGGTAACTGAAAAGGTGAAATATCACCACGTCTGATTGGTTAAATCTTAGCATCACCCAGCCATGTTGCAATCCTGGTGATCCTGAATCTGTTGCTTACTTTTCCAAAAGTCCAGTTTAGGAAAACAACCCATTCGAACCCAAGTGCTTTTATTTTTCTCTTCCACCAGCATGAAAACCCGAAAACGAGTACACGCAGGGATGTCCGCCAATCCAAGCAAATGTTTCAGGTCAATGCAAATCTTGGCTCGACAACGCTGTTTCCCCACTTGTGCCATACTCCAGCTTCAGCAAACAGTTTGAGCATCTGCTGGAAGAGTTGATGAGTCACTGATATCGATAAACAATCTGATCCCAAAAGGCTCATTGTGGTGATTTTCAGGGGTTTTCAAAACAGTGTAAATCTAGTTTATGACCAATTTCACAGCCATATTAATAAGATAATATGAAGTAGATAATAAAATCAGGGATTTAACCCCCACGGTACAGAAATATACCCCAAAATCCCACCACACAAGCTCCATGCCAGTGATATCATGAGGCTAATGATTAAAACAATCCTCCTGGTTTTGTTGGATTTTCAGAGAGCCAGATTTCCACCCCCTGCGCAGCACTTTTCATTCCAACTACATGACATAAATCAGACGACTGCAGAGAAGTGGAAAGGAAGAGTCCCTTAAGTAATAAGAGGAGGAAAAATATCACAGAGGAACCATTTGGGCATGAGCTCACCACCAAGAGCAGCAGCCACTCTGTGTTATTAATTCCTCAAATCTTTGTTGCACAATCAAAACAAGTTCTTGTGTAATTCATCATATGGACCTGAAAATAGCACTTTTCTGAACCACAACTATTTTCTTCTGCTCGGGTAAAGTTTTATCACTTTTTCCTCCACAAATCATTCCTTCTTTACCAACACATATGCTCATTTTACTAATATTCTCTTTGCCATGAAATTGCATTATCACCATTTAAGTTTTTAAGCTGTTTAAAACAACATAAGATACTGTTTCTGTCAGTAAATATAATTAAAAAGTGCAGTAAAAGCACATTTATTTATGTATAAAAAGAGCTGTTCTTACCGTTTTATTTGCAGCCATTCAGTTTGATGGGATGACTCTTCCTCGCGCTGGCTGCACGCGGACTGCACTTCCCACTGTCATTACGGCGCGCACACACGCACGAGCCCACCCCCTTACCCCCGTCAGGAGCCAACCAGCTCTGTTGTATCCGCTCACAGTAATCATGGTTATTCATTGACGTCCGCCGCCAAACTAGAAAGGGGGAATTAAGTTTTTTTTTTTTTTTTTTTTTTTTTTTTTTTTTTTTTTTTTTTTTTTTTTTTTTTTGCCCAAATGTGTGTTCGGCTGTCAGTCTGTTAGCAAAATATCACATGAACAAGTGAAACTCTCAGAACGTAATCACCAACCAAATTCAAGATGTCCGCCAAGCTAAGCTAATCTGGCAAACATGATTTGTTTTTAAAACATTAACTGGTCAAATAAGCTACGTTTGTCTGTTAGCAAAATATCTCATAAACCACTAGATGTTTTTTTTTTTTATTGGAACTTTCAGAAAATAGTCGTCTGGACTGGTGTTCACCTTGATAACTACTGAGGCCACCCCAGAACAATCGGCTAGCTAACGCCAAAACGGCTACAACTCAGACGATTTTACTGATGTTGAGCTAAAATTTGGCCTGGTAGTCGCTGACATTCATTCATTCCCAACACATACAAAGAGCGCAGCAAGTGGTCAACAGTATTTGTTAGGAAAATATCTCAATAATAACCAAACAGGGTTAACACAAATCAAGATGGCTGCCACAGCTAATCAACGTTTGCTAACATCAAAAAGGCTATTATTTAGGCGCCGTTTACACAGAGCTGGTTTACCTCAACATTCTTGTTGTAACCCAGTTTACATCACCTGTGGTCGGAGTCCCACCTGCAGTTTCTGAAACCAGGCAGGGAGGGGTACACACACCCCCTTCCCCATCCGCGGAGGTGTCCGGCGCATGCGCACACAAGCGACTAGGTCGGACTGTGTTTTGTTCTGCTAACTCATCCTTTGTTGCTGTACATCCTAGGTAGTTTAATGGGCATAACTCTGTAATCGTGCAGGCACTACATGATCAGTGCATGAGTTGAGAACAGAGTTGCCAGATAGAAACAAAAGTTTGTATTTTGCCCTTCCTTCTCTGTGTATATTTTAACCAAACACAACATAATTTACAACATACTCTATGGGGTTGTATATATACTCTATATGGGGTAAGTTGTCTTACCCCATATATACTCTTATCTTACAACATCCTCACTCAGCATATATGATAGTTTGGGTCAAATTGCAATCTTTAAAGGGATAGTACAACAGTTTACCATTTACCCATCTGGCAACCCTGTCTGGTATGTTACTGCAGGGGTTCCATGGAAGATTTGTTTGTTTGTTTGTTTGTTTGTTTGTTTGTTTGTTTGTTTGTTTGTTTGTTTTTTTTTGCTCCAATAAACTTTGAAAAAAAAGACAGTATTTAGACTGGTCTTGTGTAAACAGGGTTGCCAGTTCCACAGATATAGTGCTGAAATTTGGTGTGGTGGTAGCTGAGAGTCATCCCCAACACATTCTCTGACCACATTCCATTTCAGGGTCTGTCTGTAATCAAAACATCTCATGAATCACCAAACAGATTTGAGTAAAACTCACAGAACGTAGTTGCTGCAACTCATAACACCCAATCCAAGATGGCCACCACAGATAGTTGACCTTAGCTAACACAGTAAGGGCTAAATAAAGGGCAGTGGTGGGCACTGTATTAATGCATCTCAAACTCTTATTGTTTAATTTGACCAATTTTTGTACTGTAGATCTATATTTTTATTTATTTATTTTAGATTTGGAAACTCCTGGCAAATGTTGGCCCCAATTCCAAACAAGCAATTTAATGTCTCTATCTGTCACAGCTCATTGAGATATAACCCTTAACAACTACAGCTCACATGATGTTTACTTTAGTTTAGCGTTTATGCCAAACTACCAGCTCGTTCAATGATTTATTGCTGTATTTTCGCTCCATGTTTAACCACTGTTCCTATATAACGACTGACAATTCACATGGCTTATGAATTCACACGGCTCCTCTTTGCTTTACGGTATTTTTATTTCCAGTGGTTTCCCTATAATTTGGGCCCGGTATGTTTGAGGTGCTCAGAAGTGACCTCACGTCGACCAAAACTCTGGTTTCTGGTCTGCACGCTTTCCAGTGAGATCTCTGTCATCATCAGCTCTGTGTAATTTGTAACGAGATGAAGCTTAATAACACGCTTTTTTACCGTCTCGCCACTAGCTCTGCCGTGCAGGAGAATGGTAAACTCGTTGTTGCTTTTGGGTTCTTATTAAAACTTGGACGTCCACATCCTCGCGCCGTCAAATAGGCCCGAAAGAGGCGAAACATTTCATCTGCGCTGTAAAAAAAAATCTGCAAGTCAGAGCCTCGTTTCTGAGTCTCGAGATGATGCTCAGAGCTGTAAACAAGTCCTCAGGGAAGCTGCTCCAAACAGAACCAGATGGGCTAAAACAATTCACAAAAGAACATATTCTCCAAGAAAAATTGTGACATAGGGGGGTTTTACTGCTAACCAGATGCAGAAAACAGCTGGTATCAGTCTCTTTTGTTTGCAGCTTCTTTCCCCCTAAAGTGGCAAAACGAGGATTTAAGCAAAGGGTCACACGAATCTTTAATCCAAAATAAAACATCTCGTTTTATTTTAGTAAATGGGGCAAAGGCTAACTAATAAAGTGTTGCAACTTTGGACAGCATTTTGGGGTTTTTGATTTATGGGACAGTGCAGGACTTTTGACACAAAAGGTGCTGTGCTTTGGGAAATTTATTTAAAAAAGAAGCTTGGATGTCTTTGCATGTGGTGGGTTGCCAAACAAATCAAAAAAGGGAGCCAAAATGTGGTAAATAAGAGACCAAATGGTAAAATAAACACTTTAAACAGAACAAAAGTCAAGTTATTTTTATGTTGATCAACTCATGTCAGTAGGATGATAAATATATTCTGTAATGGGCCGCTTTTTATAGCTTTCAATGTAAAAATAATCTAAAATATTTACCTTTGAAGGCCAATTCAAGACGTGCAAATCAATTTGTGTGTTAAAAATTAAAAATATTTGCATGCCTGAATGAAAATAATAAACCTTAAAGGTGAAAACAGGCTCAAACGTTAAATAAAATGCATACAATTTACTATACAAACAACTATTTTGCAGCTTGAATCAAAAACAATCCAAAAAAATACAACTTTTCTACCTGTTTTTCACCTCAGGTTGTGGTCCTCCACCAGAGGCCGGGGAACCTGAGCGTTCTGAGCAGCATCTCTCAGGATCTGCTGATACCTCTGTCCCAGTTTGGGGTCCAAAGCTCTGAGGACCTCCAATGAGGTCTGGACTCTCCACAACTTCTGTTTCCTCTTTCAGCCCCTGACAACAAGCTAGTTTTGTCATTGGCAATTTGAGCACTTGATATTTACAGGTCTGGAGGCATGTCATCAGAAATCTCATCCCTTTATTTCAAAGGGATGAATTATCAAACTTCACACTGGATATATGAAGTGATCTCCAGCAGAGAAAAATTGTCGTTTTCTAAGAAAATTATAAGGATTATAAAACAATGGGTTATTTCTGAAAACATACCTGTTGGAAATTTTTGATTTAAAGGTAGATTTTACTCACTATTTTACTTACTTGGACTGCTAGATGGTGTCATTATGATCATTTTGCCATTATGGGTAACAATTGTATATATAAATATATATTTATTTTTAGTAACTCAGTTGATTATATACCTGACTCTGAACTTCACCTGTAATGTGTTTCATACCAACACTGCCACCTGGTGGTTGACTTTGGTAATAGACGACAAAATCTAGCTCATTCCAATATTTTTTTAATAAAATAAATGCTATTATGTTTTATATTTATATCACAGTTTTTATATACATATCTACGTCTATTATTTTCTGTATCTTTTAAATCTTTGTAAAGAAAACATATATATATTTTTGTTCACAATAAAGATGTTTTGACTTCTCCATCTATAGGATGGGAACCACTAAGGCGATTCAATTTTTTATTTCAATATTCTAAAATGTTGAACTATGTACGGGACAAGACATAGATTATAAAATATAAAACTAAATAATAAAATGCATTAAACCTAAATTTGTTGTTCATAAAGTATATGAATGTGGCAAGCAATTACCAAACTATTTTTAAAGTTAAATAATGACAGAAGAATTTATTACTGCTTTTGTGTTAAACAAAAGTCAGAAACATTGAATGAAAATCCTCAAAATAAACAATTCAACCCAGAAATCACGACGTTTTATTTTGGAATGCAAATGGGTTCGCAACCAGAAAACGTTTTTTACACCAGGTCGCTCCGCTGGCGGCGTTATTCTGTAAAGTATACAGATTTTGTTTTAGACTCCGCCCCTTCAAGACTACAATGTGATAGAAAACGAGCACGATCAGCCCACCACTGCGCCATCTCTTTTTGCGTTAGCTTGTAGGCTAAAAGATTGCTAGCTCTCTGTTGAAGGTGCAAATTGCATGCGCACCCAAAGGACGACCTAAATTTGCAATTTCACTAATTTTACCGAAAAGCAAGACATTTTGCTCGTAAAGGTCGTGGTGAGTATTTTGTCCCGCAACATTTTTTATTTTTCCCTTCCTTTTTCTTTTCTTTTTGGATATTTTTCTACGACGATTTTCTATTTTGCGAGTGGACAGGACATAATGTGCTAGCTAGCGGAGTAGCTAGCTAGCTCGTCCCCCTCAACGACACAAACGCTGCTTGTGAATTTTTTATTTTTATTTTTTTTTTAGTCACGACACTCTGGAAGCATCTTAGCTACACCTATTTTTGCAAGCTTATTTTAGCTTTGTTTTTCTAACAATCATGAAGCTTTTTCCTTGACGGGACTGGTTTGTTTTTGGCTTTTTAGACGGACCCGACAGCTAACGTTAGCATTAGCACTCAGACGCAGCATCATCCTGATCCGTGATTAATTACAGACTGTCGACTGCATCTTTTGTCTGAATTTTCTAGGTTTTGGTCCCCTTTTTGTAAGCTGAAGAACTGGTCAGATTGCTGAACATTTTTAAAGATAACTCTCATTTGGTGGTTGGCTATCGGTAGCCATGCTAGCCGGTTTTAAGCCGCCGAGGCCTGTTGTTTCACACGAAGGCCTGGCGGGGGCGCTGTTGGGGTTTTGTGACCGGTTTAGGTAATTTTTTAATTGATTTTTGAAATTTTAGACTTTCTGGCTTTTACTCATCGGTCAGCTGATTTTTGTTTGTTTTTAATAAACCTTTACTTTTTTATCTTTTGTTTTTTTCCTCGCATGATGCTATTTTTTGTATTTGGATTGCTCTGCAGTGCCAGCAGCTTTGGCTCTTCTTACATAATGGCAACAATACATAAAGAATTAAACATTTCACATTGAAAGTGTTCATTTCCCCTCCAATATGCATCAAACTAAAGTCACTAATCACTCATATATGGTGCAGGTACACTTTCAAAACCCTGAAAATAACACAATTTTAGTTTTAAACATTCCTATTAGCATTCAACACCTGATATTAAAGCCAATAGGGCCTCAGACGATATGATATCACCTAGAAATGCATCAACCTCTCTGTTTAAGCAAGTACCTTAACACTCAATTTAAATGCCAGTATGGATTTGCTCCTCCTTAATCCAAATATAAAATGACCACAGTGAAAATGTAATGGGAGGACAGCCAGCGCGTCCATTTATCAGCAATAAAAGCTTCATTATTTCCCCAGTCAGACACATAATTGAGATGGAGGAGCACTGCTTTATGTTGAAAATTTTCTTTTATTAATTTTCCTCCGGCTTACAACTGTTATCTAAAGTAAAATGACTGTCACAAGCATACATGAAACTGAGACTTCTCTGTATATATCATAAAATAACCAGATTTAAACATAAACCTCACACAGGTTGTAGTTATTTAATTTTTTTTAACCTAATGAAAAGACCAAACATCTTGATTGGCTCATAAGTGTAAAAAGGGACAAATATTACAGAGTATAGTTAATTGTTTAGCTGTGTATTAGGCTCAGTTTGAGCTTAGATCAGAATGTTTTTGTTTTATTTTAGATTTCAATGTCCTTTCTCCGCTTTCACATAAACATCTTCTAGATGCTGTCACTAGGTGGCAGTACGCAGCAGCCTTTTCTTTCCTATGGGAGGTGTGTAATCATTGGTTCCAACACACACACACACACACCTTCCCGCCAGGTAAGACTTGGTACCAGATAACCCTGCCCAGCCTGACTTTGAGGTGTGTTTTCTGTCGCCTCAGTATAAATCGTGAGGGGGCGAAGGTGAAGGTCCAGACACCAGCCCAAACTGAACCCCAAACATCAGAAAGACGGCAGCCCTTCACACAGACGCTATGGAGTGAGTGATGAATGTTCAAACCTCTCCCCCCCCCCCTCTCTCCTCACCCCTCAGCTGGGGGAAGTTTACTGTTGATGCTACTTCTTGTTTTTATGTTTCTCTGCGTCACAAAATCCTCCCCACTCTGTCGGCTTTCTGAGTTCAGCCTTTTTAACAGTACTGCAGCTAAACTATATACATCTGCATTCCTTTGATAAAACTACAACAAAGTTCCTACCCAAGAGTAAAAATGCCTCAAGATAAGAGTCAAGTTAAAGCTTTAGTAAATAGTTTTCATACCTGGAAGGTTACAGTTTCCAGATTCCTCCTTTGGTTTTGGGTTTTATGGTTGCAGGGTGGCTTGTTGTTACAGGGAAGTTGCACGTATTTGTTTTTAGTCGCTTTAAGAAAGACATTTTGTTGTGCAGCTTAGAAGAGGGGCTGTGAAAGGCTTTAAAACAAAACTGAAGCGTGTTAAAAGACTAAATATGTCAGGATGTTAAAGTCTTCTCTGGGAGTGTTTTTGTTAAACATTTAGTTTGAGTTTATTGTTGATTCTAGGCAGATGTTTTGTTTGCATTGATATTAAATTGATCTTTTCGCTGCTAATGCTCTTCATTTCAGCATATAACACCTGTGTTGGCTTCATTACACTGGTTACCTGTATCTCACAGAGTTGATTTCAAGATTATATTATTAGTTTTTAAAGCTTTGAATGGCCTCGCTCCAGCCTATCTTTGTGATCTTCTGCATGTTCATTCTTCATCT
>JAUBOC010000078.1:3655249-3667346 GCA_032275365.1 Anablepsoides cearensis | reverse complement strand
TTAAAAGCAGCCAAACGGTAGCTAAAAACTGAAAGTAGCTTTAGAAGACATAAATAGGTTGCTGAAGATGATTTTAAAGACAATAATATTTTAAAGGAACTGAAAATATTTCAGTGAACTTATATGGGGGAAAGGTTTGTAAATAATGTAAGATATTTTTTTTAAAATGTAACAATTTACAAACACCAAGGTACAGCATCTGTCTCCCGAATGAGCTAAATGTTTTGATAAATAAAATCGTTAAAATATTCAATTAGATTGCAAAAATTGACAAAACAATAAAAAACAGAATCGCAACTGTGCAAATAAACAGTTGTTGTCAAGAATATTTTAGCTTCCGACTAATTTTCACTTTCAACTTCTGCTAAAATCCATTTGAAGAGCTTTTAAAGTACCATGCTCGTTTCCTCAAAAGAGGACTGCATCTCCTCAGATATTTCCTCATCGTCGTCTCCTTCGTCTTTCCTTTTCTGTTCCCCACCTACATCAGGACGCAGGAATGAAGGAGGGTGGGCAAAGCGATTGAGGAGAGAACCACTGGCCAGGGTTGTGGAGAGCGAAGTGCCATCAGGGGCAGAAGAGGTCAGAGAGAAAGAGAGACTGGGTGATTCAGCGGCTAGGAGCTTGTTTTGGGTGCTGAGGAAAGGCGAAGGGGTGGAGGAGGAGGAGGAGGAGAGGAGGGAGGAGGTGGTGGAGGACAGTTTGGAGGGCTGGAGAGAGGAGGCCGAGACGTTCACGAGCAAAGACTGAGGCTTCGTGATGGAAGTCTGAGACAAAATCTTATTCTCCAAACATGGAGAATAATTAGAAGTTAAGCTTCTCCCACATAATGGAGGATATTGCTGCTCTCCTGAGTGCGACTGCTGCAAAGTCAACGCCTTCATCTCTGCTGAAAAACACACAAATCAAAGGGTTAAAGGTCATCGACAACTGGAACCTCCCTTTCTAAGCTCATATAATCCTGGACAGCATTGAGGAAGCTGAAAAGCAGCATTCCTTTGACTTAAAGTAGTGCTGCTCTGAAGGGTGTGTTTGAAAGCAAAGTCCAAAATGAACAGGGAAAAAAATGTAGTTTAACCTGGGAACAATATTACACAACTGTTGGAAGACATCTAACCTAATACAAGCAATAAAAAAGGGCTTTCAGCAACTAAACAATGAATTAAATACAAAGTTTTAGTTTGATTCTGGGTTGACATATTACCTTTACATCAAAATCCACAAAAATCAGGCAGAAATTAAAAAAGAGACAAATGAAGGTCATAAATTAAATGAGACTCTAACACACTAACTTAGCAAACAATGACAGTCTGCAGTAGTAGGTGTGGTGGTTAGCTAAGCACGTCCACGTCAAAACGCTAAAAACCCACCTCAAAAACACAAATGAGGTTTTATAAGCAGCCAGGAAGTCGATATGTGAACTTACCGCTCAATGACCTATATTATTTCAGTCTGGGAAACTCGTAAAAGTGCCAGCTGATGTCCGACGTCGTGCAGGAAGCTGACAAGCTAACCACCGAACACCGATTGGTCGCTGCTAAATCTGTGTACTTTATTACCGTAATACACAACAATTGTGCGCCTACACGAAAATACAGATAATTATAGAATCTAATACAATTACACAGTCAGAAATTATCCTGCCATAAAGGATATGATCCTTAACATATACTGGAAACATAAAATATAGTTTTATTGTTAATTGTTCATGTTTAAACTCGATAGGTTGGCATTACCGTAATGTGTTTGGGCAAGTATGGCAAGCCGATTTCTCATTTAGTAATAAGGCGTCTGAAAGTAGATACCCATTATTCAAATGTTCTTATTTAAATAGACTTTCACTTCTCAGAAAACCTTTTCACAATCAACCTTTCGGGTAGCTTTAAAACCAAGTGATGTTTAGTTCCAGATATCCACACAATCACATTATTCACCACCAGTAGCTGTTTAAAATGCAGTATATATTTTTAGAGTTAACTATTTACAGTAGTTATTCCTAGATATAATTTCTAATTTAGAAAGACAAAATTATAAATTATTCTAAACATATTTAATAGCATTTTGAATAGACAAATTTTAACTAAAATATTTAAATTTATTAGACATATCAAGTATTCATAACATGACTGTTTTAGGTCATTAATTATAATCAGGACTAGCCATAATTCTATTTCAAACGTCTAATATGTGTCTAATATGTCCTAATAAATTAGGAATATGTAGGCATGGGTTTTCGTTTGGTTAACTTAAATTTTAATCAAGTGAAGGTAGGGAAAATATCTTCAAAATCGCAAATACAAGATACTACCTCAAAAGTATGACTTAGCACATCATCTATATGTTTTTGTTTGTTGAAAAAAGTATGAGATGCTGTGTGCTAAGTCAGAATGTTATATGCTACAACGGCCTGCCATAAAAGTCGGTTGAAAGAGGAAATGAAAATGCTTTATTTCCGCTGCAGCAGCGACACAACGGGCACGTCAAAAATAAAAGAAAATGTGGCCACTGCCAGTAAGAGCAAACTAGGGCCGGAGAAGGAGCGTTGACTTTCGATTTTCCCCTTCCTAAGGCTTCGTTTCTTAGCTACAGCTTTTTTTTTAAGTCAGCGCCTTGACTTTTTGACAGTTTAAGGCGTCCCCCTTTTTTTCTTTTTGTTGCGAGCGGATCTAGCCTGGTAAAGATGGGAACCAGAGCAAGTCGCATACAGGAAGATCCGCTTCCTTCACCCTACGGAAAAGAAGGCACAAAGCGGGATTGCTACCGTCGAACCCGATGCACCAGGCCCACCAGCCTCGTTGTCGACTTCTCGGTCAGCTTCGAGGAAACGGAGGCCAACCGGAGCCGATCCGAGGAGGGCAGCGACTCGGACCTGGGGCGGCACGGGGCGAGCGCCGACGGAAGCCCCGCCGACCATCACGGCGGCAGCATCCCCTCCGGCATGAGCCAGGCGTCCCCCGCCGACGACGACGACAACAACAGCGAGGGGAAGCCCGAGGAGGACGGCAGCGTCAGCCCGGAGGCTCCCGGCGCCGAGGCAGAACGCCAGCCGGGAGAGGACACGGGCCGCACACCTCACCGCACTTTTTCCGAGCGGCTCCCCGGGAATCGGCACTCGTCGGCCCGCAGCGTCGGCGCAAGATCTGCTCGGGTCCGCGGCACCCACCAACGGCCGGTGTCGGAGGCTTGGATCGGCCTTTATCGCGTCAACAACCGGCATGGCAGTAAGTAAACGTCCCTACAAGCCATAATATTATATTTAAAGTCATTTGCATTATTGCCTAATTTACGAAATTAAATTTTATTACAATTATCCCAATATGTGAGCAATATTACTGCAGTAAAGTGCTTCTATTCTCTGTAAATACTATTATATTTAATCCTACCGACTATAAATACCCACACCTGATGAAATGGTAAGAGAAAATGAAGAAAATCTTGAATTATCTTGATTCCAATACATCACACATTGTAAATTTTCCTAATAACCAGAATTAGTTTCATGAGATTGAATATTTTCCTTAAGGTGGCAATTTAAAGGTTATCCCGATCTGTATCAAATTTTGCAATTTAATACTCCAGTAGTTTTCCCAAATACAATCAAATGTTTGATTGTAAAACTGTGGGTCTGCACTCTATGTAAACAAAGCCCTCAGCTGATTACAATCATGTGATTGACCTCTAAGGCTCCTAGTTGTTGCTGTAATGTCACTTTGGCTGTTTTCTCTATGTAAATCAGCATTCATTTAAATTTTTAATTCAAGAGGGAAAAAAAACCTTTAAGACTCGACTTCATGACTTTGCACCCTTCAACCAAAGTAATTTCATATACTGTAGAAGGGCTTATTTGTTGATAAATCAGCTTTTGTTTAGCCTGTTTGAGGAAACATCATTTAAATATCCCTGAATCAACTCTTTCTGAAATTAAAATGGATTATTTTGTGGAATTTACATTCCTGAACAGATGATCTCTCTTCCCCGTGCCTGCATGCGGACTAAAATCATCAGAGACCCCATTGTCTGCAGCGCAGAGCCGTGGCGTTAAACTATAAGTGGTGACACACGAGCTTTTTCACATCGCCGGTTCCTTATGACAACGGCTGTCAGCGACAATCCCCCGGCATCATCCTGCAAAGACGAAATCATTAAGTCACCAACCAGCAGCAGCTTTTTGTCAGAAAAGGGGAACGTGAGTTTGCAGAGGAAACAAAAGAAGCCCGCTGTGTGTTGGGTAATCACATGCAAACAGATGGGGGGGGGGGGGGGTTGTAACGTGACATTTTGAGCCAAAACACTACAGTGTGGTGGGTTTCCCAGGCCAGCCCTGTAGCGAGTGTGGGGAAATGGGTCAAAGCTTCACATGCCGGCTCGAAGCTGGCAGCAGCTCCTTCGTGGAGGAGAGATGTAGGGCAGGAAGGCGCTGTTTTCTGCCTGGCTGTCACATTCATGAACGCTTCAGTGGTGCCCGTCCCAGTGGTCTGAGTCACTGTTTTCACTGATGCACGCAGTCAACTGAAGCTATTTCAGGTCAGCTTGACTCAAGGTGACACAATCCGGGCATCTACGCTCGGGTTTGGAGTCTGTGTAATCTAGATGCCCAGACGCTGCATGTGTGTGTGTTTGGCATCATCTATCATTTATATCAGTGTGACACAGTGTGGGTAATCTCAGCTCTTTGCCCTCTGCAGATATCCGCTGTCCTTTCTGCTCAAAGCCTTTCCCGGGCGGTCGGATCGAGGATCACCTGTTGAGCTGCCTCACGTCTCCCCCCCTACCTTATAACAGTAAGCATCGTGTCACCCAAAAAAAAAAAAAAACTGCTCCGGCAGCTGTCTGTGTTTATTTTAAAAGGGCTGCTGACGCTCATCGTTGCTGTGTGTGTGTGTTTATTTACAGCGGATGTGCTCAGTAAAGACAGCGGGGAGTGCTCTATCTGTTTGGAGGATTTGGTACAGGGGGAGACCATCGCCAGGCTGGCCTGCCTCTGCGTCTACCATAAGAGGTAAACAAGATTTTGATGCATTTTGTAAACAATTAAAGGCGTACAAATCGCCCGCCGCCTTTCACAAAAAGACTTTTAAACTAACATCACCACCAAATTGTGCTGAGAAGGGCTGTGCACAATCACTTAGCACTCGGGGTATGTGTTGTGAACGACTCTCAGCTACTACCAACTTTTAGCTCACAATCTATAAAAATTCACTGAAGCATAGCTGTGTCTCTAAAATCTGTTCAGTGGTTTGTGAGATATTTTGCTAACAGCATAGACCAATGGTGGGCACAGCTAACCAAAGAGTTAGCTTTGCTAACTTGTAATCCGCTAACTAAAAGTATAGCTTTGGTAAAGCTAAACATGTTAGCATTAGTTTCCGCTAATGCTAAACAAGTGAAAATTAGCAGATGCTAACACTAACGGCTAAGACAAATGTTACTCAGTCTGAGTCACACGTCTTCGTCTCCTTTTAGCTTAAAACTGGTGGGACTGACACAAACCTGTTAACGTTAGCTTTTTAGTTAGCTGTTAGTGGACTTAAAGTTGACAAAATTGAATTTTGCAGAAACTAATTGGTCCGCTAATGAAAAATAATCTGCTAAATGAAATTTGTTTCCTGCTATAAGCTGTTAACTGATTAAAAGAACCAAGCGACCATGCATGTGGAACAACAACAGGCAGATATATAAAATGCAATATATTTTTTTATTTGTAAAAATGTGTCGAGGTCAGGGAAAAAGTTTTGTTCTAATTAAAGTCGCACGATTGATAAGTCAACCGTCTTTCGATACGACGTTCTAAACTTATCTAGAGGCTCTCTTGTTAAAAAAAAACATGAAAGTAAACATGTCTAAGAAGAAATCTTGCTTATAAGTTTAAAAAAAAAAGTGTTTCTTCATTTATTTGCTTGGGGGAAAAAAAAGCAGCAGAAACATCCAAACTGTGGATCTGAGAGTTCTGTGAGCTTTAAAAGCAGCTTAAAAGGAAAACTGAATGACTGAAGTTATACGTGTGTGAGTAGGAAAAAAAACCTGTTCATTTTAAAAGCACGCTGTAATGTTCCACTCGAGGGTTTTTTTTTTCTTGAGCGGCCCTGAGTCACGTAATTCCAGAGCAAGTTAAGGTTCACAGGTATTACCTAAACTGTCCCGGAGACGTTTCTACCTGCTGCACTTTCCCCGGCTGCAGCTGCGTCACCAGCAAGCAGACACACGCTGGAAGTGCGTTTGGTTTCTTCTCAGTGAAACACAGCAGAGCTGACTGGAATGAACGTGATTTTAAGGTTTAACACACGACTGGGTTTGTAGATGGAGCGTTTGACTCTCAGCTTTGTAACGCAGCTGTGTGTAGGTGTGGCTGTTGGACCCGACATTATAATCCACCCATTAGAAAGACAAAGGAAAAGGAACAAACATCTGAGAACAATTATACTTTTTTCTCTCTCTCTCTAGCAATAAAACTCATGTATTTCTGGGGGTTTCGACGACTTATACCTTAATATTTTTTGATTCAGGTGTAGTCTGTTTTAAAAATGAAAGTAAAAGTGAGAAATCTTTCCTCTAAAATCAATGCTGCTCAACTTTTTTGTATTAAAAGCTAAAATGCTCTGTTTTTACCTGTTTGGCACCGTTGACTGTTTTTTTTAACAATAAATTCTGTGTCAGATAATTGTTTTGGGCCTAAGTGTGATTTTTAAAGCCAACAGAAACAAGCCCTCACCACACCTTATCTCTGATTCCTGAAACGCCAGCAAGTCGTTGCGTGTTCGCTGCCAACCGAAGCGATCAGATTTCACAGTTTCTGTGGATTAAACGTTTAATTAAACCAACGTTTAGAAGCGTCTCGTCTGAATCCTCTCCCTCTCCCTGCAGCTGCATTGACTCCTGGTCCAAGGTGAAGCCCTGCTGCCCCGAACATCCCTTTGATTGACTCACAGGTCACACCTGTTCGGCCCAGTGACCAACTCGACTCAGGTATGTGCACCTTTCACCACACATTTATTCACATAAATTCTTTTTTAAACACAGAAGAGGAAGGAAACTGATGAATTTAACTCAGGTCGAATTGGCAAAATCTGTGGCATAATCAGCATTTAGCTTTAATGATTTGAACGGTTGCAAAAAGAAACTGAAGTCCCTAAATATAAAATGTCTTAACACAAGTATCTCTATAAGAACTTCCTCAATTTCTAGATTTATCCAAAACACAAGTCATCCAGTTAAACGTGATGAGGATCTAACAAATTCTGACTTCCTTTTTTTGTATGTCAACTTTTAAATAGTGATAATCAAAAAGGCTACGACGCAAAACACAGCTGAATCATCTATTTATTGTATCACTGTAGGCTTTTATTTTGTTAGATAAAATCCAACAACATGTGTATTTTTAGTTTTAGTTGGAAAAAATTGTATCATGTGCAAATAATAACCAGGAAAATCTGTCACTGATTTCATATTTGGCATTTTGACGATTAGCGCCTAGCAGGGGCGGACTGACCTAGCAGGATTCCTCTGTTTGAAAAGGTTCTGATTGAGGCTCAGTCCATCGATGTCTGCAGCTCCAGCCTCAATCAGCTCCTGTTCCACTTTTAAACATCGCCTCGTTTTGACTCAAACACACTAAACTGACTAAACTACACCTTAACTATACAAACCAAACACGCTAAATATCATCAAACTCTCAAATCTCATTACTCAGTCCCTCTCTCTGCATCTTTATCATCGCCAAACTTCATTCAACTTTTGCGTCTTTTTATTTTCTTCTTCCTGTGGATTTTTTTTGGCACTTTTCAATTAATTTCAGGCCTCGGTCAGAAAACGTTTAGGGGGTTTTATGTTTATTTGGCGGAGGTGGGGGCGAGACTAGAGCTGGATTGAGGTGTTTTTTTTTTTATAAATTGGTCTGAAAGTGCTGTAAATTATTTATCATGCCTTTGGTTTTATTTGACCTATTGACACAGTTTAAAAACTAGTTTATAGTTTAAGGTCTGTACTTTTGACACAAATTGAAACTGAATCTCAGAGAGGGCGTGTGTTTCCTGCTAGAGCGATTTTAAATTGGTCATGTGGCTAAGACGGCGCAGGCTCGTCCAGTAACACCAGGGGTTTTATCATCATATTATTCATTAATGGTTAAATGCTATAATCGTCTTTTTTGTAAATACCAACACTAGTTTTAGTTTTATGTTACCCCTTTGATACAAACAACCAAGCTCTGGTTCCCTCATTACTCCTCCAGCAAACCTCACCTCTCTTTTCAAACACTTTATAAATTTAGTATTTTTTTAATCACAGTTTGCTGAGATCTGTTTAGAAAGTTAAAGCTCGTCTTTCAGATCAAACTTTCCATTTTCTCTTTACCTTCAAGTTGAAGTTTTCCATTTTGCCCAAAGGCACCAAAGCTTTTGGAGAAAACAAAGATTAGCAGACAAACTCGCTCCGGCGTATGAGTCACGCTGCCTTTATGTATTTTTGGGCAAACTCAAACAGTTGTGTTTTCAAACATCCCTTAGACGTGGACTGCGTGTTTCTGAGGTGGAATTTACGACTAATTCTAAAAGTAGTCGGGGATGTTTTGTGCAGTTTTTGCAAAGTAGTATACCTGCACGTCTTGGAATAGACGAGAAGGGCAACAGAAACCTGTAAAAATCAGTGGTACAGTGAAGTCTGCCTCTCTGATGGTATGGGGGTGCATTAGCACCTGTGGTATAAGCATCTTACAAACCGGAGGCAACATCATTGCAGAGAAGAACAGACTTTAGAACATTGCCCCGTCCAGACCACATCTGTTTCAGGGAAGACCTTGCATATTTCACCAAGCTGTTGCTGAACCACATCCATTACAGCAGCGACAAAAAACAGCTAAAATAACCTTTTATTTTTTTAAGCTTATTTGGTTTGTTTACTTTGTTGTGGATAAAATATAGGTTTATGGGGGTTTTCTTATCTTATGTTCAGGTTTTATTTGCATTTTACACAAGGGGCCCAACTGGTTTATAACTGGAGATTGTAAAAGGTCCACAGTATGTAAAGGACTTAAATCCTATATAACTTCACACATTTAAACTTGTCCTGAAATGTCAGTAAACTCAAAAAGCAAGAAGTTTTTCCCCTGATGTTCATCTAGATTTCTTCATACTAAAGGAGTAATGAGAAATATAACCAATCAGATCTGAGTTTTAGTTAAGTTTATCTGCATATAAAGCAATATTCAACTTGAGCTGTTGCAAAGTTAATCATTTGTCTAATTGTATTTTTTTATTTTTGCTGTTTTATTTTTATTTTTTCCAGGAGACTACACCGATTCCCAATAAAAAAAAATTACAATAAAAATCGTGCATTTGAACAAGCAAATGTCCTCTGTCCCTGTCAGACACAATCCCAGGAGGAAGCTGCGGTTGGCCAGATCCAAGACTCTGGATTAATTTATTTAAGCTCAATCTGCCAACAGTATATATATTTAAAAATAATAATAATAAAACAGCTGCTCTGTCTTTTTTTTTGAGACACTTGTTGGACCAGAAGTGCTGGAGTTCCCCATCTCCTCCGTGGATTTGGAAAAAGCGGAGCGTATAAATACGACCCCCCCCCCCCCACACAAACAAAAACGATGGAACAAGCCTGGTGAGGACCAGGTTTCTGGGACTGGTGCCAGGGTGGCTCTTTCCTTCTTTTTTTTTAAAATCAGGTGTTGCTCCACGTATTGGACAAATGTTTCCTCCTTTTTTTTTTTTTTCTTCCTCGGCTCAACCCCCGGATGATCCAACCTCGCACCGAAAACCCTTACATTCCTCCACGCCTTGAGGACGCTTAAGGGTCGAGGACTTGTTTTTGGTGAAATGGGGCCGCCACTTTTTGCTTTTTGTTACCTGTAAACATTTCAGGGGAAGTTTAGGGCCTTTTTTTTCTTCTTTTTTTAATATATTTATTTAGAAGTTGGTCAGTTTTTCCATGAACGGTTGCTGCTGCTGCTGCTTTGGCGAGTGTTTCAGGAAAATGGCAGGTGGTTTTCGAGCGCCACGGTAGCGTCGCGTTGGCTCCAACCGAAGCACTTTTTGCCCTTTTTTTTTTTTTTTTTTTTTTTTTTTTTTATTCTTAAATTTTTCCTAAAAGGTCTGGGATAATGTTACGTGTGTGTCCAGATGAGGACTGACCGTGTCGTGAGTGTGTATTTGATAAAGTGTGCGTGTTTATTGTAAATTGCTTGATTGTCTGCTTTTGTTTTAAGGTTTGTTTGTTTTTTTTCAGCCACTTTCACGCTGGTGACACGTAGACTTTGGTACTTGCGGTTTTGGTTTTAGCCCCTCTTCCTCTCTCTGACGCTTTTTTTTTTTTAGTAAAGCCCTGAGTGACAGTTTGTGCAGAAATAAAGGGACAGGACTGGCGAACTGAGGGGGCATGTTTACACCCCGTGGCATCCGCCTCTTTCCACAACACTGGAGGCTGCGAACAGCTGATGGTTAATTATTACATTACCCCCTCCCTCTCCCTTCTTCCCCTCTCTTTTCATTTTAAGGATTGTAGCTATAATATTATGACTTTTTCATGATTACTGCCGAACAACTTTCCTTTTGCCTTTTTTCTTTTTCCCACTTGCTGTTTGCCTGCATGGCGAAGGGGGTCTTGTTTGCCGACAGTAAGTCTCTGCCCAGGCCAGTAGAAAGAACAGAAACATCAATTTATTCTGGGTTAAACTCTCCCTGCTGCAGTGATCGGTTCAGGTTGGTTTTTATTTTATTTTTTTAAGTTTTTTTCTCCTTTGGTCCCTGAAGCTCTGCAGTCTGAGGTGCTACGACCCGCCCCTGCCACTAGTGGGCAGCCCTGTGCATGTTTGTCATATTATTACATAAATATATATATAACTATATATATATTGGAGATTACATAATTTAAAAAAATGATGCCAAAAGTCTGTCTGTGCTTCGAGGCATTAGCGTGAGAGCGTGCAGAAGACGAGTTGCATTGATCATTTGGTGTTGACGTTTGTTATGGTGATAAGTTATGATGTATCTTTTTGATTGGGGGGGTTTGTTTATGCTTCGGGTAGGGGGGGGGGGTGTTTTTGGAGGATGGGTTGATGCAGACAAGCCTAAAACTCCACATTATTCTTATTAAACCAGCTCCTCTCCAAACAAAGATGGTATTTTGTACAAAACGTCCCCCAAACATTGGGTTTTTGGAAACCACACGGCTTTGTGACCAGCGTTATTAGACCACAAGCTGGACCCCCCTGAACAATCTGCCTCCACTCTGGTATTATAAAAACAAATTTGAGTTTTATTTATTAAATTTGTAAATATGTAATTGCAGTTGATGGAAACGGCTCGGTCCTCGTCTGTTCAATATAAAACTGTTTCTAAGCTCTGATCTTTTTGTATGTCTCAGAAATTGTTTTTATATGTATTTTTTACAATAAATATGTGTGAGAGACGTCCTGTCCTCGTCTGGGTTGTTTGTTGCACCGAGTCGGATTTATTCTTCGTTTTACTTTGTGACACGGCAAATTTCTGAATTTAAATTCAAGTCAACACTTAAAGTAACTGTAATAATGATTATTTTACTCCTAACGCTGCCTTTAATTAAAGGTCCTGTCACACTAGAACATTTTAGACAACGTAGGCCGACCTATGCAGATTCTGTCCAGGTGTGAGTTTTATCGGCACCATAACCAGAGAGTTTTGTACCTGTTGAAAATGTTCAGCTTCCTCTGCCGTGCTGCTAAGTTACAGGTATGCTTCAGATAATTTATGTATCAGTTCATATGTAACAGGTAAGCAGAGGTGTCTAAAGTATTCATTACTTAAGTAGAAGTATAAATACCAGGGTTGAGAAATACTTTTTTGGAAGTAGAAGTATCAACTTAAGCTTTTTACTCAAATAAAAGTTTTTAAAAGGACTGGTTTTAAAGTACAAAAGTAAAAGTAATGAACATTTAAAAAGCCACCTGTGACATGCCTATCCTTCAAATACAAAAAGTCAAAGAAAACATCTTCATACTTCTTCATACATCTTCAAAATTGGCATAGTACACATGATTTTAACCATTTTGTCACATAACTGGCCTACTTTCTTTTGAATTTGCCTCAGTCAAAGTGAAACAGGAAGTGAC
>JAUBOC010000078.1:3597525-3608760 GCA_032275365.1 Anablepsoides cearensis | reverse complement strand
AAGGAGGGAGGAGGAGAGGGGAGAGTGACAGCCAAAAAAGGGGGGGGGGGGGGGGTTTGTGGTGTTCATCGCCACAGGAAATAGGTCCTCTGATGTTCAGTAACTGACAGTTAACTTTGCAGCCCTGGTGGCCTGCAGCCGGTGGAGAGCTGCCCGCCATGTTTTCTGCTGTGATTAGCCCAATCGTGTTTTAAACCTAAACATAAGCTGCACATTTATTTAAGAAAACTTGGCCTTATAGCTTCATGCTGAAAAAGGTCACCCTCTGTTCATCATCATCATCATGTCAGAGCATGACTCTCAGCTACTACCACGTCTTGTTCCAGCTCCATGTCTCTAAAACCCACTGAGTTACATCCATTTTTGTTTGTGCCAAGGTTGATAAGCTGTGGCGGCCATCTTGATTTGGATGAAAATCCAATGAAAAGTTGAGTCCATCCAGTGGTGCAATAGATATTTTGCTAACAGACAGACACAGCAAGGCCACATTAGCTGGGAGAACTAAGCAGATGTGAAGCGAATGTGGCTAAAAGATTAACCTCCACAGTGAGGAGGAGGAGAAAGAAGAGTGACGCAGGGGAGGCTGGGTAAGTGGGGGGAGGGACGGATTTATGATTGACACATTCAAACTCCTATAGGGAATGAGTAACGGACCAGCTCCGGCTGGGAAACCCACCCAAAGGCAATTAAGGGTAAAGGACAAAATATTTGATAAACTTTTTTTTCTCCCCCTCCTTCCTCCCTCCTCTCCCCTCGGTCTGAACGGGACAGCAGTCATGGGAGACCGATGGGACCGGGTTTAAAGACGCATCTCAGCTTGTTGGGAGTTCTGGATTCAGTTTGGACCGAAAAGCATAAAAAAAGTTTTGCAGATACCCAAAAAAACCTGAAGATGCGGATTATTTTTGCGTAATGACGCGCTGATGGAAGAAAGCTGAAAAAAAAAGTTTGGGGACACTTCAGTTAAAGTTCGTGGCGCACCGAGGATTATTATTTTTTATTTATTTTTACTAGAGTTTACTGGATTATAATCTCTGTATCTTCATCCCGTCCTCTCGCCCGCCGGAGGACGATGGGGGCCGCGCCGGGCTCTGGTTCGGGCTGGGAGGATGGCGAGTTCGAGTTCAAGCTGGTGTTCGAGGAGGACCCGCCTGAGCGGCGGCTTCAGGGGCCATCCCCGGTGCGCGCGGCCGAGCCGGAGAGCTCCAGAGCCGGGGAGGAGAGCTCCGGCGCCCTGCTGCATCTGGACTCCTCCAGCGGCAGCATTCTGGGTCAGAATCACGTTTCTAGCCTTTCTGAAACCTTAAACCAGAGCGTTGCGTTTACAGTAACCATCCGCGCGCCTCCACCACTGGCGTTTGGTGCGTTTGCGTGCCAGATCCCAAGGCTCAGGCTTTGTTTTTCTCTATGGTATGCATCTGCGTGCATATCACACTGTATTCCTGTTTGGCTGTGCGCGTTTGCGTGAGTGCATGCGTGCGCAGCAGCCCCAGACTCAATGTGTTTCCAATCAGCTGTGCGTGTGAGCAAAGTTAACAGCTGCCATCTGGGAAGGAACCTCAACCTCTGCGCACTGAACCAATGTGGTGTGTGATGTGTTTGCTTTCACTCAGCCTCCAATCTCTCCTTTTTTTTCTTTATTTTAACATCCAAACATCTCATTTAGTCCCACACCAAGGCATAAATGTGAATTTAAAGAGAAACTTTAGGTCAATTTAAAGTTACCATTAAAAAGAGCCATTGTGCCACTTTATTTATGAGGATTTCTCCTTCCTGGGACATCAAGTCAGACTATTTTTGAGCAACATTAATATCATTCAGCAAAATTCCACAAGATGGTTTCCTCATAACTCACAGCCTGCTTTAAAAATACACATCAGGACCAAAATAGGACATTCTATAAGAAGTTTAGTGTTCCGGTTCTCTCCACCAATAAGTCCCTGTTAACCAGCTTTATCTTAAACGAAAACACTCTTGATTATTTTAAGCTGACAGGCGTCAGTCGAACTCTAATTAAAACACACAAAGGATTTAAGTCTTAGCTGCTCTATATTGTCTTTTAAATGCAAGGAAAACTCATTGTTTTTCACTAAAGGACATCCATTTTAAGCATTTAATTATAGCTGAACTTTTGCTGCATTTAGCTGGTAACCCTATCTTTTATGCTCCTTTTCAGCTTATTTTAGCTTCTCTAGTTTCAACTTTTAGACATACAGGAAGGATTTTCTATTGGGTAAAAAACAATGTAAGTACATTTCACTCAAGATGTATTTATTGGCTTTGCTCTGTAACTCAAGAAATATAAAATGTAACAATTATTAATTTTGCAACTTTTTCTTTATTCATTCTTAATGGTTTAATTTTCAGAATGGTTCTTTACGGAGTGTTTTTATTATTTTTCAAATAATCAAGAAAAAAAGCAACAAAAGGTTTTAAAGTTTCAGCCCTTGTGACAGCTTTAACTCATCAAACATCAGATTTTGCACTTATTAGGCTTCATAAAACGCTTTCCAATCACAATAACGTGTAGAAATTATTGAGGCCTCATTTTGTTTTTAAAAAAAAGTTAAGAAGTGAACAATAAAATCATGACCTGAGATGATTTTTGTCAACTTTAAATTCTCTAAGGTTAGGGGGCTACAGCTTTTATTTTGAAAATCTGTTCTTTTTTACACTATGATTAGCTGTTTTATTGTGTTTGATAAGTGTTAGGTAAGCTTTCTGGGCTCATAAACTTTACTTTTCAGCACACACACACATCTAAATGAGAGTTTCACAAGAAAAAAATCATCCACTGAAGAGTTGCCTCAGCACTGCAGCTTTAATCACTTGGAAATATTTCTTTTGCCAGGAAACATTAGAAAAGTTTTTTTCATTTTTTTTACCTTAAGCCGTAATTTGTTGGCGGTTTTTGTTGCATGTCCATTTTGCCCAAAGTTTTCCTACATGGCTTTTCTGTTCTGCTCGGTTTAAATGATGTGGCCTGGAGCTGTCTTGTTCTGGTGATTGTTTGGCATAAAACATAAAAGTTATTGTGATTTCATGCTTAAGTAACTCTTTGTTAGTACTCTAAATACCAGCAGCACAATATGAGGGCATTATTAATTAAAAAAAAAAAAAAAAAAAAAAAAAGACAAGAAATGTTGTATTTCAAACTTCAACATATATATATTTTAAAGTGCTACTTAATAAGCTTAGATATATTAATAAAAAACATTATTGAAATATTTCTGACAGGAAGTAAGAGCTACTTTCAGTTTTCATGCTAAGTTAAGCTAAGCTAATCTTAGCTTGAAATGTTAGCTTAGCTTACCTCAGTTATAAATAGACAAACTGGCACCTCTGAATCTATACATTAATTTTTACGAGTTAAAATAGTTAGCTTTAAGAGATGAAAGTATTATTTTTTATCATTCATTTGCTAAAAGAAGCTGTCGCTGGTTGCTTGTCTGCATAACATTTAACATGACATAAAGCTAACGGTTCCATAAGACATTAGCACGGAGGCTAATACCGGAAGTATGTGTCAAAACATCCGTATTTTAGATGTGCCCCAGTTTAAATGAGAAATAAGGTAAATGCAAACTTACTTTATTTATTTCCCCAAAACAACTATGGTTTCAGCGAGAGTTAAAAGTTTGATCCAAAGAACTACTCTGTAAACATATATAATTTCACAATTAGCAAAATAATTAAATTAATTAACTTATCATGGGAAATTTAGTTTTCATTATTAAACTAATTACAGTCCTGATCTTAAGATAGCACTATTAGAATAGGCTAAATAACCGGAGCCGTTTGTGCATTTTCCACATGGCAGCAATTATAGTAACTCAAGGAAAACTAATGTGTAAAAAAGGATAAAAGCATGCAAATGCAAAAAAAAAAAAAAAAAAATATCGTAACTGTATCCCTAATTTGGTTTACAACATGCTGATTGAACTTTAATGTGACCTTCTCATACTATCTGGAAAGAAAAACAACAATACAAACTGCTGTTTCACATTGCTGTCACTGTGGTTAACGAAAAAAAACAAAACAGGAATAGCAGTTGTGGAAAAAAAAAAAGAATTACATAACCAAAAAAATCCACAGCGTCTGACGTATCAAGTCAAAAGTACAGAGGATTTGTCATTCTGTTGTGAACGTTTGAGAAAACCAACAATTTCTAACATTTGTTTATTAATTGATACATTTAGGCACAGACAACCATGCAGCTGTCTCCCATGCGGGACACACAATCAACATCCCCAGCCCGCCACCCTCGTCCAATCAGCGGGCAGGGATGCATTCCCCGCCTCCTCGGCGGGCCACCATCAGGGAGTTTAGTGGAACCTACGAGAGCCTGCCGGCACGCTCTGTTCAGGTATAACGTTTTTTTGTTTTGTTTTTTTCACCTAAAAATCTATTTAGCATTTCTGTCAAGGAAGAGGAGATTACTGGATTCAAGATGGCTGCCAATCAACCTTAGCCAACACAAAAATAGTGACAACTCATTCAGTTTAACAGATGTTGAGATAATATTTGGTGTGGTAATAGCTGGGAGTCATCCTAACACATGATGTGAGAACTAAAAGATCACACAAGATCTTTATTTAAATTTTTTGGCATGCAATGCAGCAGTTTGTAAAATCCCTTGAGGGCAAATCTTAGTGTTTATTTAATTAAAACCAGCTCGACCTTAAATAAATTATGGAACAAGCCCAAGTTTGCAAGAATAGATGCAGTTATGTCTCTGCAGACTATCTGCTAATAATCTTTAGCACAAAGAAAAAGCATATAGTATTGATAATAAATCTTTTCACAGACAAACCTCTGGTTTGACCAAATTTCATGCACATTATGTGATAGATAAGAATTAGTTTATGTTGTTTCCTATGCTTGAATGTGACCGGGAACTATGTGAATTGGGTATGACATGAATTTAAGGTATTCACCACTCTTTGGTAAGTTAAGAAGTTGGTTTCGTTCCACACCAGAGGGCTGGAAGATCCCACAAAGACCCCAGATCAAGGGGTCGCTTGGGGGGGTTGGGAGGTCGATTCTTCGAATAGCAAAAGTTCAAAGAAGATCACATGATAACCCTTAAGGCGTGATGTCAAAGAGCAACTATAGGAAAAACCATTTTAAATTCCATTTTCATGTGACACCTTGGAAGACAGTTTGTAAAGAGTGATTCAGAGAAGCAACGTCTGAACGTCATTGTCTGTACTGTCAGAGCATTGGATGGAAAAATAAAAGTGTTTTTAGAATTTATTGATAACGGTATAAAAAACTGATTGCCCGAACTAAAATTTTTATTTCTTATTTACGTTTTCAGCTGCTTGGTGTGTTTGGATTGTTATTTGGTGATAGAGTTACATTTGTCTGGTCAGAAACATCCCTCTTTTGTCTTTCTTTCAGGTTTCAGAGTCTTGTGTGGTCGAGTGCCCCAGCATCCAGATAACCACCATCTCACCTGAGGAGGACACGCCAACCATACCTGGTTACTGGGACATGGGTCGCAGTGGCAGGTGGGACAAAGAGCGCCTCTACCTCCCCCTGCTGGACCCCTTCACTTACCGCGACAGATGCCCGGGTTCCCTCAGCCCAAGCCCTGCCTCCAGCCCCACCTCCCGAGGCTGGCTTAGCCCCGCCTCCAGCTGCGACTCCCTGCTGGTGGAGGAGGAGGAGCTGAACGAGGCCGCCGGCAATTTCGGACTCTCGCCGTCCTCGAGGCCGACCTCGCCCGGGGGGAAAAAACGACGAAACTCTCCCCTGGCGTCTCCCTGCACCTCGCGGAGAGGCAGTTATTCCGAGGAGCTGTACGCGTGTACGCTCGAGGGCGGAGACTCCGCCTCTCAGTCACAAGCTCCACCCAGCAGCTGTGACCTCAACATCCCGCAGAAAACCAGAAAGACGTCACTGGAACAGGTACAAACAGTCGTGGTGTCCCCAGAGTTTATTGCCCAAGTAGATACAATTCAAGTAAATCAGGACATTTTGTTTTTCAGCTGTCTCCGAGGGAAGCGGATCAGGAGCACACGTCAGGCCACAGCTCTCCGTGCCCGCTGCCAGACCCCCAGCAGACCAGACGAGAGCCCCCGCCCCTCAGCATGGACTACCTACCCGTGCCCCCGGCTCTAGCCTGGGGTAGAACGCGAGCCAGCGCCCACAGTCCTCTGTTCAGGCAAGAAAAACAGACATGAAAATGAAATAAAATAATAATAATCCATTAATGTAAGCTAAGTCAGGGATTCATTTTAATATTTGTGCTTGAAGTTCAAATTAAATGATTTGATATGATTTTCAGTTTGCTTATTGATACTTACCAGAACTTTATTGAGCCAGAAAGTTTAGTTTCTGTTATAAAAAACAAGATTGGCCAATGTTGATAGGTGAACTATTATGTGTTTAGTTGACTAAATGTTTTATACTCACTTAAAACATGAGAAAGTCTAAAGAAAATTTCGATATTCTGTAAAACATGTTCAAATACTTGGAATTAGCGACTAAAACTGTAAATTTATGAGTAAAACTTTGTCACAAAAAATAAATAAAAGTAATTTTCTCTGTAATCATTAAAGCAAATCAAACTTCTCTCTGAAATCACGAGTGACCCCCTGCTGGCCATTAGATAGAATGCAGGATAATTTATTTGGATATTGGCTTCATTTTTCAGATCATGAGGTTTCTCCAGCTTTTTTTCCCACTCTATGCATGTTTAATCATTTTTTAAGACTCAGATAAGTCCACATAGATTTGAATTGTACCAGAACAATAAATATTGTTAGTTAAAATGTTTTTAGTTTGATTTTTTAACATTAGCTGCAACAGTTGGCTTAAGGGGATTACGTAAATTATGTATTATAACATATGCAAAGCTGCTGTAAATGTAAAATAAAAACATGTAGCTGTAAGTTAGCATATTAGCTTTACTTTAAGTTCCACTGTGGCTTTGAGGCTGATATGCTGAAAATGTTTGATGCTAGCTAAATTTAGAAGTAAATTTAGTAATTTTGCTGGTTATTAGTTACTGATACGCTTGCTGCTGTTGGATTTACTCCAGATTAAACAGTTTAGGCGTTCCCCCCCCCCCTCAGGTCCAACGCTCTGCCTCCGCTCGACTGGCCCCTGCCGCCCCAGTTCGACCAGTACGAGCTTCGCATAGAGGTCCAGCCCCGCCAGCACCACCGAGCCCACTACGAGACAGAGGGCAGCAGAGGCGCCGTCAAAGCTGCGCCGACGGGACATCCTGTTGTCAAGGTCAGGCGCCGACCTGCAGACGGACAGATTTACTGACATATCTGTGCAGAAAGTGTAGCAAAATGCCACACGGGCTCTATTTGAAACAGGGCTGCTTTAGAACTTTTAGGGTTCTTGAATTCCAATTTTATTCGGAGCAGAAATAATCATTTTATTGAGGCTGTCTCCGAGCGATGGTGAAACAAAGTCACATGTGGTGTCTCACTGTTGTCGGCCTCCTCACAGTTTGACTCCATCGCTCACACTGTGTCTCTGTGCAGCTGTGTGGATACACGGAGAGGAAGCCGCTCTCGCTGCAGGTTTTTGTTGGGACAGCCGACGACCGCTCGATCAGGCCGCATCCTTTCTATCAGATCCACAGGTACCGTTTTAGTCCAGAAGCAAACCAATCAACAACAGACACGATTAATCACGAGGCGGTTTAAACGGAGCCGACTGATCAGTGCAGGAAAGCGGACTGGGGTGCCTGAAAAAACAATGTTCCTCTTCCTGCAGGGTGACCGGGAAAATGGTGGGCACCGCCAGTCATGAGAGCGTCCAGGCAGGGACCAAAGTGCTGGACATCCCCCTGAACCCGGAGAACAACATGACTGCACTGTGAGTAAATGCAAAGGTGCATTCCAGAGAGATAAACAAGAAGAGGAAAACTTTGACTCTTTTACTCCCTAACTGTTATAAATAAGCAAATAACTACTCATTATTATAATAACCTCCATAATAAAATCTTGTGGGTTTTTTCCAGCATTGACTGCGCCGGCATCCTGAAACTGAGAAACTCGGACATTGAGCTGAGGAAAGGCGAAACAGACGTTGGGAGAAAAAACACGCGGGTTCGCCTCGTGTTTCGTACCCACTTCCCCCTGGTGCCGCCCGTGGCCCCGCCTGGACGGGTCCTGGCCCTGCAGGCTGCCTCGCTGCCCATCGAATGCTGTAAGTCAGGGCTATTCAACTAAATTGCTCTGGGGGCCAAAGTTACTGCTGGCCAACAGCTGAGGGGCCGAACATCCAGCTATTAAAGTCATTTTGTAAATAAATCAAGTATTACAAAGATCTGTTACTTTGGAAATAGTTTATTTTGCTGCATTTAATCATAAATACAACATACAGAACCCTATAAAAGTAGTGATAATTAAACAACAAAAACAAAAAGTAACATGCCTCATATTTAGCACAAATAATATTTTTGACATCTCTGACTTGCCAAATTTTTAAACCAATTATATTTTCAGTTTTATAGTTTTATCTTCAACTGCTTGTAATTTTAATTGTCTTGAGTGTTCATAGAAATGTTTTTTTTTTACCAGCTTGTAGCCAAGATTCTTACGTTTCTGTAGATACCACACATGTTCATGTTTAACTAAAAGAACTTATAGTAATTAAAGTAGAAAACCAAAGGTTTGGGCTTAAGAGATGAATGAACCAATTGCCAGGCCGAAATTTGGTCACTCGTGGGCCAGCTGTGGCCCGCGGGCCACCAGTTGAATAGCCCTGCTGTAAGTGGTTGTTTTCTTCACATATTTATCACAGTTTCAATGAAACGGTTTGACAGAATCCGTATCGCTCTCCGAGTTTCATGTCAGATTTTTAGATTAAGATTGTGTTTTGTTGAATGATGACTTTAGCTCCATATCTGAAAAAAAAAAAAAAAAAAAAAAACGTGCTGACTTAGTTGACTCTGGCTGCCCTTTTGAACTTGGCTGACTCCAAAAAGTATTCCGTTGTAAATGTTCATCCAATAATTACTCTCAGTTTTATAAAAATTTGTCCCGTCCGTAATTAGTTGGGGTGCAACAATACATGTACCCATATTGAACCGTTTAATACAGTGCTTTAGGTTCAATACACACTATGTATCAAACATTACAGATTTTGTCTTCTGACGATGCTCTGTGTTGAAGGATCAGTGAATCTGTGCTCGACTACTCCACCTAGGCTGCATTTTCGAGCACAAATCCACCGAGAAACTTGCTGTTTCAGCAGCATTTAATTTAAAAACTGTACTTTTAAAGTTAAACAAATGTTCCTACTTAATTGAAATAAATTACTAGTTAAAAAGGGCATGGAAATTTCTCTTTTTTGTATCGAAAAAATATCAAACTGTGAGACTAAAGTACTGAACCGATCCGAATCGTGAATTGTATGCATCATTTTTCCAAGAGTTAATGACAAAGTTTTAAACATTGGTGTCATTTCATAAATTAGTTCTCAGAGTCCATGTTCTGTATGACTCTCAGCTCTCTTCTTATCTGTAGCATTGGCTTTGCTAGAACCTCTTTTGTGTAATACACTTAGCAGTGGCGGCCATCTTGAATGGGGCTGACTCCAAATTTAATTTGTCGTAGACGTAAAAGCAATGATTATGTTCTGAGCGTTTCAGTTACATACCTCCAGTGACTCATGAGATATTTTGCTAAACGAGCGCCATTGTGTATTTTAAATTTATTTATTTTTCTTTTCTCTTTGCCTCAGCTCAGCGCTCGGCCCAGGAGCTGCCCGTCGTGGAGTCCGTCAGTCTCACTTCCTGTTCGGTGGAAGGAGGGGAGGAGCTTCTGCTGAGCGGAGCCAACTTCCTGCCCATCTCCAGAGTCCTCTTCATGGAGAGAGGCACGGGTACGAGTCCCAACCCTTCAGATGCTAACACAGAGCCAGAACACCGTCATACTGATAAAGTCAAACTGCAATCGTGGAAAAATAACAAATAAATACAGTATACTTCGAATAAAAAGTAAAGATTTTTCTGTTTGGTATTAATTCTTTGTTGTAACAAAGAATTAATTTGGCAGAGAAGATATGGCAAATTTTTCATGTGTGCAAGCCACATCCTCAGCTCTACTGCTCATCCCACAAATGCATGTTCCTTACAAATGTGGCACCATTTAAAAAAGGAATAGATTTTTTGCCAAGAAGCGTTGTTACAACAAAGAAATAATCTACCAAACACAGATTTTCCTTACTTTTTGTGCTAAGTATAGATCTGCAAACCAGAAAAATCTAAATTATCACGCATCTTGATGAATGGTGGTTATTTAAAATAAATGATTTAGTCTGAAGAAGGGCAGCGCGCCCAAAACATAAGAAAATAAAACTTTATACAAGAACCTTTTTTTTACCGTGTTGATCTATTTTTTTCTTTTTCCATAATAAAACAGCCTGCCAATGCAGGTTTTTCTGTTTTGAGTTTTTTTACACAATCGCTGCTTTACAGCCAGCTGGTTTTATAGAAACCTTTAATACAAATTAAAAGCTTGGACACATTTTTTGCTGCTTTTGTCAGATAGCTCCACACAAGCAAAGGTTTGGAATAAAAGCCTGGTTTTACAGCCCTACAGAGTAATCAATGTGAAAAGAGTCAATGTTTTTTGACATTTTTATTGACCCTGTTACTTTCTGAGTTCTTCTTGTGTTACATCTTGTTTTTTTTTTGTTTGTTCTCAAACGTTAGATGGTAAATTACAGTGGGAGGAAGAGGCTCACGTTGACCGTGGCAACAGCAACGAGGTAATTTTGCAGCGATGTGTGATTATCGTTGTGCTGCTTCGTGTTTATTTATTTATTCATGCACACGTTTCAGTGTTTGCTGTGCGTGAGGGTTCCCGCCTACAGCGACCTCTCCATCAGTCGGCCCGTCTCCGTCAGCCTGTACGTCTCCAACGGGAAGAGAAAACGCAGCAGCACTCACTGCTTCAAGTACCTGCCAGGTGAGAGTCGGGTCACGGCTTGTTGGTATATTTTATTCTTGTTATAATGGGTAAAATCTTACTTAGGCCTGTATACATTTATACGCTGATGACACTCTAATCTATTGTCATGAAAATGTTGTTGGTTTTTGATCGTCTGCAGTTTGACTCCACCGAAAGGGCGAAACCTATATTTATTTACTTATTGAATGATTTACTTTTGTCAAACAATTTAGAACAGGGCTATTCAACTGGCGGCCCGCGGGCCACATCCGGCCCGCGAGTGACCAAAGTTCGGCCCGCCAATTGGTTC
>JAUBOC010000078.1:3575040-3585871 GCA_032275365.1 Anablepsoides cearensis | reverse complement strand
GTGTTGGAGCAGAGAAACAAGTAAAACATGCAGGGCTGCGGCCCTCCAGGACTGACTTTGGACACCACTGCTCTAAATGTTTCCTCAGCTGCACAGAACCAATTAATAATCAATTAACGGTTTGTTCGAGTTTTGGAGACAAAAACACTGAAACTAAACAGGAAAAGCAAATAAAACGACTTGTGATTTCAAAAAATACATTTTGTTTTTTTAATATATGAATATTTTTTCACTGATTGAAGCTTGAACTATAACAGCAGCAAAAAGCCAAGCGTTCATGCTAACGTCACGTCAACGAATTGAGCCTGAATTTGAGTTTTAAATCATCAAATGGATCAAATGAAGCTGGAAAAACAAGAGTTCCACCAGCTTCAGGGTTCAGATATTTAAAATGTTAACTTCATTTCAGATACATCTACTTTATTGGCAATGATGAAATATTTAACATCTGACCAACATGCATCAAACACATGTAGTCGCTCTGTTGTTTCTTCATTGGACTGTTTCCTCTGTAAAACCAGAAAAGAAAAAACAGGAGAATCTTTTTTTTTTGTCAGCATGTTCCAGCAATCTCTCCTACAATCAAGATAAACCTCTGCTCAGATCTTTGAAAAGAAAAAAAACACAAACAGGAAGCTTTTTTTTTTTAGGGAAATATAATCAGCTGTGCAGTATACTTCAACTTAATTAAATTTGGCCTTTTCTGTAGAGGCAACAAACGTAGACTGGGACCAAAAAAAAAAATAAAACACCTCAAGATTAGGATTTTTTACCAAATGATTGCACCTGTTTTTATTCTGAAAAGCCTGCCCTGCCTCTAAGCACCTTTAATGCACTTCCTGTTAACCATTTAAGATGTGTTCTGTCTCCTGCAGCGTTTGCTCGCAGCAGGAAGCCTGACAGGAATTGAATTAGGCGGCCAAATTCAATTTCCTTTGGAGCACACTGTTCCTCCTCCAACCCCCTCAGGCGCTGACGAACACCAGGCGGGCGGAGTAGACGAGGTCGGCCAGGTAGAGGATGAAGTTGACGGCGGAGAGCACGGCCACCGCCACGTTCTTGTCCCACTGGCACAATTCCCTCCCCGAGCTGCAGGAGGAGTGTCGTGCTTTTGAGCCGCCGTGCTTGGGGTCGAAGTTGTAGATGGCCCAGATGATGGTCGCCGACAGGTAGAGGACGACGGCCAGCAGGGCGTAGCCCGACAGGAAGCGGGAGAAGGGGAAGGGTAGGCAGTTGGTGCACTCGCCGATGCAGAGCAGGATGACGATGGCCGACAGGATGAAGCAGATGCAGTAGACGGACATGCAGTACCTGAGCGCGTGGTGGCGGTCGTACGAGACGGGGTCGCTGATGAAGACGAAAATGATGCAGGCCAGGAAGGTCTCGCAGATCTTCAGGAGCCCGGGCGCCGTGGCCATGTAGCCGGAGACCTCGCCCGGCCGAGCTTTGCTCAGGCTCACCTCGCTCATGTAGGCGATGGTGGCCAGGCAGGAGAAGACGGTGGACACGATGCGGAAGTCGCGAATCTCGCTTTGGCCTCCGCCTCCCATCAGGAAGTAGAGCGGGAAGATGATGGAGGCCGACAGGCAGAGGAGGGCGGAGTAGCAGGCGAAGGTGATGGGGAAGTTCTTCCAGGAGACGGGGGCTTTGGTCTGCAGGCCGAAAAGCTCCACCAGGAGGACCAGAAGAGTGCCGGCGAAGCTGAAGGCCCAGCAGAAGATGCAGAAGTTGCCGGCGCTGTAGTTGACCCTGGCTCCGTGCACGGCCATGGAAAAGGCCACGCAGGCGAAGGCCAGGGCGGCCAGCCGAGTCCACAGCAGAGGGCTGGACTTCAGGACGATAGCCATGATCAGATTTATTACTTTCCTTTCCTCAGACGTTCACCAGCAGCTGCTCAGGCAGGGCCAACTGTGAACAGAGAAAAACAAACAAAAATCAGCTGTTTTTACTGACCGAGCACAAGTTGCAACCACGTGAAGCCGAAAGCTCGCAGCTCCACCCAAGCAAACTCCATCCTCCTACGTTTCTCAGCTGCACAATGTCTCTTTTGTACTTCAGGAACAGAAGACACAACAACTCGGCGCATAAAAAAAAAACACAATTCAGAAGCACAAATAAAAGCTGCACTGTGGTCACAGCAGATTTACATCTGCTCAAATCAGCTCAAACACCGTCTCGTTTTAATTTTTATTCTCTCAACCGAACGGTCGTTCCCACGACGAGTGTTTCACTCTGACATTCCTCCACCATGAGGCCCTCCACCCCCACCGGAGAAGGGAGAGGCGCCGCTGCTTCGTAGCTTCCACCGACCCCACATTGTATCTGTCATCATGTTCTAAACATGACCCTCATCATTTGTTCCACTCCCAGGGAGCTAATGGACTCTGAGTTCTGTGGAGCACAGCTAATATGAGAATTCAATAATTCAAGCTCCAGAATTAAGACTCTCATTGAAATCCCTCCAGTGGGTCGTGAGTTATTTTGCTAACAGAGTTAACTTCAACAGTTTTGCCAAGGTTTTAAGTAAAGTTAAAAGTACTCAACCACTACCATGTCAAATTCTAGCTCAGTATTTGCAGCCATTTTTGAGTGCTACATTAGTTTGCTATGGTTCATGAGATATTTTGCTAACACACACACCCAGACACAAACCTTTGGTTGTGGTTTTAAAGTTTTGAGGGGTTTCCAACCAATCTGTCAAAGTTTCTTTTGAGTTTCAGTTTGTTTTGAGATGTTTTTGGTCCTCCTACATAACTTATTGGTGGTTTTGTGGGGATTTCGGTCCTCCTAAGCCTCTTTTACCTGGATTTTGTTGGTTTCATTTTGTAATTTAAGGGCTCCACTTCCTTAAGGGGGCTTTTGTAAGGATTCGGAAAGTTTGGCACTTTGGAAATGCAAAATTGGGGTAATGACAGCTCTCCGTTTCAGCGCTCAGCTGCGAGGGCCGACCAATGCTGCTTGCAAAGGAAACCTCACCAATCTGTCTTTGCCTTGGGTGGGTAATGGATGACGTTTCGGTGTTTTGTTTAACTGGAGCAAACTGTGGACTGAAACACCAGGAAAGAGATCTTAAAATGGTTTGATGATACAGATCTAATTTTTTTAATGATTTTATTAAGACTATAGTGATCATGATGTGAAATCCATTTTTACTAAATGTTATGTCTAAATGTTAAATCCTAAATCTAAATGTGTAAATCTAAATATAAAAGTTAAATTTGAATGTTGTAATTAAATGTTAAAGTTTACATTGGGGTATTTTGGAATGGAAAAGTCTTTGCTGTTGGTGCATGATTTTTGTTATGACATCATCTTCCTGCAACAAAAGCAACCTCTAATGGTGCTAATGCTGCTAACGCTGCTAATGTTGCTAACGCTGCTAATGTTGCTAACCCCGCTAATGCTGCTAACACTGCTGATGCTGCTAATGCTGCTAATGCTGCTAATGTTGCTAACCCCGCTAATGCTGCTAACACTGCTGATGCTGCTAATGCTGCTAACGCTGCTAATGCTGCTAACACTGCTGATGCTGCTAATGTTGCTAACCCTGCTAATGCTGCTAACTTGCATTTGCTAATGGTGTTCAAGCTGCAGGCTACTTCAAACTGCTGTATCACATATACCTTCCATGTTGTTTTCAATGAACACATTTTCAATACAAATTTTAAATGGCATCTTCAGCAGCGTTAGCAGCATTAGCAGCGTTAGCAGCATTAGCAGCATTAGCAGCATTAGCAGCATCAGCAGTGTTAGTATTTATATAATATCTATGGTGTTAGCAGCATTAGCAGGGTTAGCAGCATCAGCAGTGTTAGCAGCATTAGCAGCATTAGCAGGGTTAGCAGCATCAGCAGCATTAGCAGCGTTAGCAGCATTAGCAGCATTAGCAGTGTTAACGTTTGTCACAGAGTGAAGAAAAGCCGCACACTAACGGCAAAGGCTGTTTCATTTTGAAACAGGAAATGTAAACTTTATCATTATCATATTTAACTTTTACATTTAGGTTTTAACATTTAGACATATTTAAATTTAACATTTGGTAAAAATGAACAGTGAGCTAAATAAGAAGAAATCTTTAGTGGACTTTAGGATTTTACACTCAGAAATTGAGCAACATTTATTTTACACTTGGCGCCCCACAATAAGCTGGGACAAAATGAAAAAAAGCACCCTTTTTTAAAACATTCAGGGAGATTTTAATCCACAGAAAGAGTTAATGAGCCCAGGAAGACACCCCTCGTCCACTTGGCTCCACAAACTGCATTCCCAGTTGCTGGTTTACACAGACAGACGGTTATAAACAGGGAGGAATGACTTGTTTATGTTCGTCCTATTTGACACCATCGGGGGCCTTCTGGCCGTGGAGTCAGAAAGCTGAGCAGAAAGAGGGAAAGAAGACCCTCCAGTTTGAGGTTTGAGGAGGTGAGGAGGGCTGTGCTGGAGGGAGGGGACACGGGGGAAGCCCTGTGTCTCAGAGGGACAGAAGTGATGGAGTGGAATAGCAGGGCAATGAGTCAGCACCGGCCTCCTCTCTTTCACCACTCTCCCTTTCACTCCCCGCTCTCTCGTAAGATTTTCCAGCTCGCTGATGCGTTCCAGATGTGCCGCAGTCTGGTGATTCTGTCAGTTTTGCCAAACGCCCCCCCCCACACACACACACACACACACACTTTTTCATTGTATTGCTGCGCTGCTCCGTTATTTTTCCAAAAACCCTTAATGCTCCCTTTTCCAGCTTTATAGCCGAGCTATACCAGCACCAAAACCCCCACTGCTGCTTATGGCACCCAGTCAGGAGAGAAATACCAACGAGGGGAAAAAAATAACACAAGCGATGGAGAAGAAAGTGGAAAACACGACACAAACGGGGGGGGGACTCCCTCCACCAAAATGCAAGAGGTGCTGAAAGTGTCAGACGCTAGTACGACAGGATGTGGGGCTGAGGTGTCCAGGAAGTGAGAGGTCATGTGTTTGTTTCGTTGCCATGAAACAACATCAGTCACCCAGTTCCACCTCTAATCCAGTTAAAAAGCAGAACCACGGGTCGAAACACAAGGAGGACTCTGTTACAGGACCATGAGGAGGTCGAGGGTTACAGCAGTGTTCTCCTCCTTCACGCGAACTCATCTAAAACTGGACTCAGATAAGAAAACCGTCTGATTGTTTGGGGTCAAGCTGACCCAGAACACCTAACCGACCACGATGCCTCCTTTTCAAATGAAAACCTTATCTGTAACGTTTGATCCAGAGCCAGAATTTAATTTTAATTTACCAAAACAGATCAAATCCAAAATAAAAGCACGTCCCAGGTGAGTATAGAGCTAAATAACAGCTGGATTTTGGGCTTGATGGAAAAGTTCACTACTGAAGGTGGGTGTGCCCACAGCCACACCCTGTTCCCTCCACACACACACACACACAAAAACACACACAAATGTTTCACAATCCAAACCTATAGCATGTGTCATAAAAACTCATTATTTTGTACATTTATCCCACTACAACTAGATAAAAAAGGGATAATTAGTTTGTCTCTTTCTAATGTTTCAGTAACTATAAAAAGGACCAATATTCTGCGACTGCCTGCAGGAGAAAATACAATATTCTTCAGTTTGAGACAGTAAATCCTAATCTGCGCTGATTAGATTTGGAGGAGCAGAGCGAGAGACTTGTTCTGCTGTGAACCTGGGCAGCTGCTTCAGCTCTTTTTAAACAAAACTGACCTTTAAAAAGCTCCATCGGCGCAGCTGAACACTATATTTAGAGTATTTTTTGCCGCTTTATTTGACCAACCCTTCGCAAAAACAACATTCGAGCCCCCAGATTCAATGAAAAAAAAGGGGATTTATATTTTTATTTTATTTTCAAAAAACAGATGCACCAAGCAGCTAATGAGCACTGAAACATCTATAATCTCATATTTATTTAAGTAAAAATGAATGAGCGTGGTGCCTGTCAGGCTGCCACACCCAGCTCCCAACATAAACACAAAGTGACGCAAACAACAAATGCTTATTATTAATAATAAATAAATTAAGCTTTACAATTGTTTAAAACACATAAAGTAGCTGAACTTTGGAAACATGTTCAACACGTGGAAATGACAGCAACAAAATTCTTCTTTTCTTTCTTTCTTTTTTTTTTTTTTGATTTAAACTTGTTGCAAGCCTGAAAAGTAAACTTTTGCTCTAAAATTTCTAAAATGTGTGGAAATGTTTTTATTTTTTTACACATGAATACAGTCTAGAAGTGAATGTTTCATTCTCCTGAGGAAGAATGTGAAAATGTTAGAAGAGGATGAATAAAAAACTTTCCCCTCTTCATAAAGGCACAATAAAAAACAACACGTTGCTTCATTTTGAGGCTGGAGTTTCTTACCTTTCAGACGTTTGTTTCTCCAGAACAACCAGGAGCAGAGAGCTGCAGATTGTAAAGTTTTCAACCTAATGTCTGGATTTACTAGCAGCCCAGAGGAGCGGCTCCCCGCCCAGAAAACCAAATTAGGCATTGAAGATCTGCACCGTTATTCACATCTGTCTGAGGTGCTCCTCCTCCTCCTCCTCCTCCTCCTCCTGAGGGCCTCAGCTGCCCACGGTGAAGAAAACTCCCTCCTGTGTGATTTCCCTTACAGCCACACAAAAAAGGCAAATTATTTATCTTTTTATTAACAAGTCACATTATTAAACTGATAATAAAAAATAATATTTAATGTTATTTCATTCTGTGACATTTAGTTATACAAAACATATCCATCCTGTCATCACCATTGTTTCTGATTTTATTATTATATAAAAAAACTATTGGCAGAGATTTAAAGTAACTAAGTACAAATACTGTACTTAAGTAGAATTTTTGGGTATCTGTACTTTACTTGAGTATTTATTTTTCAGCCTACTTTTTACTTCTACTTCTTACATTTTTTAAAAAGGCAAGAAGTAGAAAATTGTTATTTTTATTATTTTTTTGCTTGTTTTCATTCCAGCTTGTTATTGTAAAAAATAAAAACTATCCATATAAATTGTGCCTCCTATAGAGTGAATTTATTTGTGGTTGAATGAGAAGTATAAATATAATATTCTGATACTGTATTATACACAAACAAGTTTAGGGCAGCCTTGATATATAAACTCAGTTTGATTGAGATATGGTAAAGATAATAAAATGTTTCTTTTTGTCATCTCCACAGCTTGACAACAAACCAAACATCCGTCAGCTCTTTTTTCTGTATGTTTTGTTTACAAACAGATGCGGTTGCCCCTGGAAGTCAGATGTATATCCTGATTTTGAAGCTGACTGAACGTAGAGGAAATATGTAATCACATAAACATTCTTATGAGATTGTTTAAACTTTTTTTTTAAGTTTCTCACTGATGAGTCTGAGAGTAATGTAGCTACCTGGCATAATAAAACTCAGAATTATAAGGAAAAGTTGAGAAAAAACAGTGGTGGGCACAGTTCCACTAAAGCACTAAAGCACTAATAGGGGTACTAATTTCCTGATTACTGCTTTAGGGCTTTTGCTATTTTTTAAATTCATTAATGGATTAGCACTTGCTAAATTTATGGGCTAAATTTAGAAGGACTAACTGAGGTCTAAATGTTATTAATCAACATTATTGTTCACAGTTGAGGTGAAAGCTGTCACCCATTTTGTTCACGTGTCCCGTGTCAAAGTCAAGGCCCGCGGGCCAAGTGTGGCCTGCGTGTGTGACTCTCATTTGGGCCACCAAGGGCACAACATTCTGCACAAACTAAATATTGTCTCATGTTGACTCTGACGAATGTTTTATGTGTCAGCTGGGTTATAATAGTGCTTTAGAATTAGCTTTTGCTACATTTTTCCAATGTGTTAGTTCTTTAAAATTAGGGGACCTAAATAGCAGACTTAGTGCTTTAGGGTTAGTGCAGCTAATATTGTAGCTATAATTATTGTTTGAAATTAATATAAATTTATTTTTGTAAATAGGAGCAGATATAATATTATTTTTTTCTTCTTCTGCTGCTGCATTTCATTTTAGTTTTGCATTGTTTTTTTGTATGTAATGTGTTTAGTTTTTTTAATGAAATGAATAAACTATAAAAATATTTAGATTGCAGTGAAAATAGCCCACAGTGCTTCATAAGAAAAGTTTAAAAGGCTTTGATTTTCACGTGTTGTAATCCCAAGTAATGTCCGCGAGATGGCGCCAGACTTATTCTTTACGACAGCGTGACGTTGTATTTTGTCGTAAAACGTAATTTTCCGGGGTCGCGCCGCGCGCTCGCTCCAGTTTACAGTTTACTGATCATGGCGTCGGGAGCTAGTGAAGAGTCGTCCTGCGGACACGATGCCGAACTGGACGAATTGTTGGACAGTGAGTGTTGACAAACAATTGATCCGTTTTTTGTTGATGCTTATTCGGATGTGACTAGTTTGTGGCTGCGGCCCGGTACCGTCGGTCTGACCGGGTCTGGAGTTCAGGCGCTCGATCGGGGTCTTTGAGGGACCGAATGTTAGTTGACAGTTGGAGCAGCCGATCATCATGGCGGCTTAAAATTAATATTAATTAAAAAAAAAACAGCAAATAAAGCAGACCGGTAGTTAGTTATGTATATTGTTAAAGCCTAAACAGCCTTAAATAAGGATTATTTACGTATTACGTCTTTTTAAAATACCTGATTACAGTTAGCATGTAAGACTAATATAAAGTACTAGTAGAGGACGTTTACTTTAGATCTGTAAAAAGTCTGCTACATAAAGCAAACTGATTTAATTGTCTCTTATGGCAGTGATGGCAGGCTCAGTTCTGATGGATTCTCTTTGCTTCAGGTGCATTGGATGATTTTGACAAGGCTCCAGCTCCTCCGCCCCCCGAACCTGCTGCAGCTTCCTCTTCAGCCGACGGGGGAGCAGAGAAGGTCCGTCTCAGCTTGGGACCGCTTCTCATCAGATTTTATTTGGGGATGTACACGTAGGGTCATGTAAAAATAACAGTTGAAGGTCCTGACATGAGTGTTTCTGCCCGCAGCCCCCTCTGCTTGAGGACTGCAAGCTTTTCGAGACCCTCTTCGAGGGGGGCATGGCCGCTCAGGCCAAAGAAGAGTGGGAGAAGGCCATGACGGAGCTGGCCCAGGAGGAACCAGAGATGCTGCAGCACTTCCAGAAGCTGTCAGAGGCGGCAGGCAAAGTTGGTAAGACTGATCTGTTCTCTGCTGGGATTTTGTTATTCATCTCACCATAGAAGTCACCATTCAACGTCTTCAGCACTTGTTGATTTGATTGAACAGGTCACTACTGGTGTGTGGATCAAAGAAAAATTTGTGTTACTGTGAATATTGATTTAAAGAAAGCCTTTGACACCATTAACCACACCATTCTTATCAGTAAATTAAACAAATATGGTGTAAAAGGTCTGGCTTTGCACTGGAGTCGAGTTATTTGGCAAATAGGAAACAATTTGTACAAATAAATGATGTTCAGCTTTTGATGTAATTACTTGCGGTGTCCCACAGGGCTCTGTGCTCGGTCCCAAATAGTTTATTTTATACGTTAATAATTTGGTAAATGTGTCAAAGTTGTTCAAATGTGTCTTTTTTGCTGATGACACTACTTTCTTTTGTTCTGGTAATGATTCAAATCACATATTTACAACGATGCAATCAGATTTCAACTTTGTTAAGAGGGATAGTGTTTATAATTTGAAGGGACTTGAAATGTTTGTGAAACCAAAAATTCAAACTAATTTAAAGGAGAGATGCACCTCTGTTCAGGGAAATTAAACTGCGGAACAACTTGGACAATTTACTCATTTGATAGAATGCTTAAAAGCTATTTTTAATGGGATATGAACAAAGTATTGGTTGAAATTGGTATTTTTGTTGTGATGTTGGTTTGTTTATTTTTTTTTTAAGTTATACTGTGAATTAAGTTGAGTTTAAATTTCTGCATGTTGTGCGTTTTGCAGATATATATTTTTAAAGAGGGTTAGATGTTACAAGATTTTTTCTTCTTTCTGTTTCTTTTCATTTGACCATGTGTGTTTTTGACACATTATTATTTGTTTTAATTGTTTTTCCGAATGAAATAAATCTTAAAAAAAAAATCTTCACCTTGTTTGTCTCATACCTTTAATGCTTTCTGCATGTTTTCTTCAGGCACTGACACGGCCTCCCAACAACAATTCACCTCCTGCCTCAAAGAGACGCTTCGAGGCCTCGCCAAGAACACAGACAACCTGCAGGTGTGTCAGAAAGGAAGGATTATTCTGAAACCATCAGGTAGGAAAAAAAAACAAATGCAGATTTTTTTCAGTCGTGCCGTTTTCTTGCAGTCCTCGGGACTCGCTGGAGATGATCTGGTGAAAGCTCTGGAGGGTCTAGGGTTGGACGAAAGCAGTGAAGAAGGAAGTGAAGGAAGTGAAGATGGAAACATCCTGCCCATCATGCAGTCCATCATGCAGAATCTCCTCTCTAAAGAAGTGCTTTATCCATCGCTCAAAGTGATGACCACCAAGGTTCTGCCTCTGTTCCCGCCACACACACACATTTTCCTCTTTGAAGCATTCACAGTAACTGCTGCTCTCCCTCTCAGTACCCAGAGTGGATGGAAGCCAACAAGTCGAGCCTCAGCGCTCAGGACCACCAGCGCTACGAGCAGCAGGCTCAGATCATGGGACAGATCTGTCAGCTCTTTGAAAGAGAGGACGGGAGCGCTGAAGAGAAGGACAAGATGTTTGACAGCATCATAGACCTGATGCAAAAGGTCAGACAGCTTCTCCCCTCACACACACACACACACACACACACACACACACACACACACACACACACACACACACACACACACACACAC
>JAUBOC010000078.1:3564303-3575021 GCA_032275365.1 Anablepsoides cearensis | reverse complement strand
GTCCTCCGTACTGCAGAAGCCTGATAATCATCTATTCATTCATATCAGGTGTGTTGGAGCAGAGAAACAAGTAAAACCTGCAGGGCTGCGGCCCTCCAGGACCAGGATTGCCCATGCCTGAGCTAACCCTAACCTGAACCAAAACTTAATTCACATCATACCTGTAAAACTCTGTCTTATGATTTCCACCTGATTTAAATATTCATCCTCAAATAATCTTTTTGCTATGAACTTGGTGGATTGATTAGTTTTGGATTAAAAAAGGAGTTGAGACATTGCGTGAAGCCGAACAGGGGGGTTTGTTTTAAATGTAAATAATAAAAAAACTAAAACATAGAACAGATAAATAATGAAATTTCTTTTCTTTACAGCTGCACGACTTGGGTCAGCTGCCTAAAGATCTGGCAGGAGAGGCAGTAAGTTGCAGCGCAGCTTCTGGTTGTGTCAAATGTTTCTACACGTCTCTACATTTCCTCTTTCTCCTTCCTTCCCCCCTCCATCTCAGCCCCCTGGCTTCAACTTCGACATAGAGTCCCTGAACCTGCCAGGGTTGGGCGGAGCCGGACCAGCAGAGCAGTGCTCCGTCATGTGACGAGGCGGCGGCGGAGGCGTGGTCCGTCAGACGTTCCCGAGCCAAAAACGGTCACTCTGCGTTTTTTTTAGCAGCAGGAAGGGACGTCGGAGTGGGAAGCGCACGTCAGGCAGGAGAGTGTGACCAGACCGCAGACACTGTTCAAGCAGAAGAGGTGTAGAATCAACAGGAAGAGCCACCAAAACCTCTTAATTTGATCTAAAATCATTTAGCAATGAATAAACGGCAGCTGCAGACGCTCCTCCGCTCTTCATTTGACAGGATTCTTAGACGAAATGACCTCTGCTGTAGCTTTTACTTCCTGTTTAGCCTCACAGTAAATTCTTTCACCTCACAGGTTTAAACGGTGCCTTTTCATAAAGACTTTAACTTATTTTATAGGTCTTAGAAATTAAAGAGGATGTAGTTGAGGTAAGTGATCCAGAATATAGTTTTAACAATATGAATTTGAAGAATCGCTAACAAAGTTGATGTTGTTGTATGTAATTAAGCCTAAGCTAATTATTAACCTGGCAACTGCACCTTCTCTAAATATTTAATAAGTTGAAGAATTAATTGACTGAAAGTTTTTCAGCACCTTTATCCATTTCTCTTGTTATTCCCTCATTGATTTGAAGTGACTCCTGGATGCCTTTGCTGTGCTTACAGTGATCATTACCGTGCAAAGTGCTTCCTGTGTGATTTTTCCCAGAGTTTGTAAAGTGCAGTGACGGTTTGTTTCGGTGTTGACTCCCTGCAGAAAAAAAAAGAAACAAAACAAAAAAACATCCCCAGAGTGAAAACAATCATTTGAAAAGGATTGGAGCACACGGCCTTTCCAGAAAACGTGAGAGTTTGACGTGAGCACTTTCCGGCTCTGGTCGCTGGGTTTGTTTACAACCAGATTTCAACCAGCCGCTGTCGCCTGCGGACAAACGTTCCTCTCCGTTACAATAGAGAGCGAGAGAGGGGTCCAGAAATGACACGACCATCAGTGACCGCACAATGAAAGGCTGCTGTCAAAGGATTTAGCTATGCACTGAAAAGATACCAGATTTATCAGCTGTGAAGGTTTCAGGTGGGAGTTTGAGCCCATCAGCTCTGCAGGACGATGAAAACCCCACAGCGTCATGAAAAATAAAGACTTGTAATTTAACACTACTTTGTTTTGTAAATATTAAATAAAACTGATAATAAAACATGGATTATTTGTCATTATTACTCCTACATTAGTAATGATAAAAATATAAATCATGCACATCTTTTTGCTTATTTATAGATCAAATTGTTCAGTAAATAAAACTGCTTTACAAAACTAGTTCAAGTATTTTCTATGAATCAAATTTTAAATTCTATATTCTAGGTTTTCAAGGATCACAGACCAGCAGGTGAATTTTAATGGATTTTTTATTAATAAGAGACATAAAACGTTCAAGTTGTTTTGACATTGTACAAATTAATGCTGAAATAGTTATGTTATAGTTTGCGATAAGAATTAAAAAACAAAAATAAGTTTATTTTTATGTATAACACTTAATCTCTCAAAAGCAAAGACATAATTAAGTTAGAGTGGTTTTGACAGCAATTTACATCGCAAGTGCATTCTATGATGTGTACTTCTATGCACCGCTGCCGTGGAGCTTTTTGCGTCAAAATGTTACTTCAAAACTTTATTGTTCAAAACCGGAAGACAGAAGCGGACTACGTGTCAGGAAAAAGAGGAGTCGGCTAAATGGGCGAAGGATACGCGTCCGTCTGAGATAACCTGCATGTAACATTTAAGTCTGTTTTTTTTATCTGTTCAGTTTGTGTTGTTTTTCAGCAAGATTTAGAATAGCCTACGTGTTGAACAGTAAGGATGTTAACTAAATTTGAGACGAAGTCGGCCCGAGTCAAAGGTAAGCGTTTCAATAACAGCTAGCACAGAAGCTAACTTTAGCTAGCGGGCGTTACTCTGATGTTATTTATTCAGAGAGATGTTTTAAGGAAACATGATTTGTTATAATGACATTAACTATACTATTGAAATATGTTTATATTTTAAGAAATCATTTAAATTTAAACGAATTTATTTTGCTTTGCATGACGTTTACGTAGCTAACGTGGTGTCATAGCCCTTACAAACTAAGTGTGTCTTATTTATCAATATGTTACATTTCAGGCCTAAGTTTTCATCCCAAAAGACCATGGGTTCTTGCAAGTTTGCACAACGGTGTAATCCAGCTGTGGGACTATCGAATGTGCACCTTGATTGACAAGTTTGATGAACATGATGGTGAGACAGAGTGACGTGGCTGATATTAAGTGATATTTACGGTTTGTGAAATGGAAATAAAAAAATAAAATGCATCCATTGTGGTTTTGCTTGCAGGTCCTGTCAGAGGTATTGATTTCCATAAACAGCAGCCTCTCTTTGTGTCTGGAGGAGATGATTATAAAATCAAGGTGAGGCTTGCTATAGCGAGCATTTACATTTTAAAATCCAATCGGATGTTCAATATTAAATGTTGCTGTTCATCCAGGTGTGGAACTACAAGCTGAGACGTTGCCTCTTCACCCTCCTGGGACACTTGGACTACATCAGAACCACATTCTTTCATCATGTGAGTCCCACTTTGACACACACATGGTTTTTAACGTGCGTCTGGTAGCTTTATGTAGTCTTAGCTGACGTATGTGACTTAATTCTTTGCAAAGACCATCATGTATATCGGCATGCTTGGTGAGCAGCAGAAAGGGAAAAAAGTAACCAAAAGAACTTTTGTTTGTGGCCTGAGTGAGTTTCAGTGAATTCTAATTTTACCTGTAGGAATACCCCTGGATTCTGAGTGCCTCAGATGATCAGACCATCCGCATCTGGAACTGGCAGTCGAGGACCTGTGTGTGGTAAGAGAAAAGTTCAAGTTTCATATTATGGTAGATTAAATGTAGGATTCTTAATATTATAAATGCAAAGTCTAAAACCCAATAAAATGCAATTGAACCATTTTCAGTCATTAAAAAATAATCTACATTACTGAATCAGCCTGTCAAAGTGACAGTATTCAGACATTCATCACTGTTGTATTGATCTTTCTCACATTTTAAACATATTTAAGTTGACATAGTCAAGTCAAAATGTTGTGTTACATCAAAAATTCCACCTAACTGCATAATGGATGAGTAAAACATAGTGGTACTTGCTGAAGAAGCTGAGAGCATCTTTTTGAGCTCTTTTTACTTCTAAAGATCTAAACTATAATTAAAAAAAATGTTCTTATATTGGGGGGGAAATGTCTCCTCTAAACGAGGTAAAAAAAAATATTCAGCCACAATAATAATAGTAATGTACAGACAAACATTAAAATCAGGATTTGTCTCTTTCTCTGTTGTCGCCCACAGTGTGCTCACAGGACACAACCACTATGTGATGTGCGCCCAGTTCCACCCATCAGAAGACCTGGTGGTTTCGGCCAGTCTGGACCAGACCGTGCGAGTGTGGGATATCTCTGGTGAGGGCCTGTGGGAGAACAGACCAGAGTGGACAGTGGGGTGGGCGGGGGGCAGAGTGGTTTAAGGGGGTGAGGAAGAAGAAGTCAGGAACAGGATGAATAAGTCCTGAACCTCTTCTTTCTCTCACCCAGTTTGTAGAGAACAGATCTCTGTGGGCTGTTAGCAGAAACACTTCTACATGTTCCGCCAATTTTAGAATATGCTGCACTGTGTCATTGAAATAACTTTCATATGATTTAGTGTAGTAAAAATATGGACACATGTTCAATAGAAGTGTTTCTGTGCCTCTGCATGCTTTTAAACAATTAATGTTTTTTCTCTTGTGTCTTTGCTACTAACTGAACGATTTCTTTGCTTTTTTTTTGCTTTGAAAAGATATATATCTGTGACCCTCACCTCTCCTGGATTTATGTCTTTTTAAAATGTCCTTGTGTTGCGAGCACGACCTAACTGCATCCCGTACAGTTTCACCTGTAACCCTCCACGCTGGATGCATGTCCAGATTTCATCATTCACACTCACTTTATGCACCACTTATACTTTTTTTTTTAATCCTTCAGTTTAAATTTTGTTAAACTTTTAGAACAATGACTACTAACAAGATTGAGTATTCTTAAAGTTTTTAGTGCCAATAAGAAAATAGTCCCTTTATACCCAAGATGCCTGCATGTTTGCTCCAGTTAGTGGCTGAAGAGGATGTAGCTTTAATGCTAACCCATAACTGCTAACTGTGACTAAATCTCAACTGAAACACGCATGCTGCCTTAAAGTAAACTCTCGTTCTCATGTTTCTGACATTAAACGCCCCATCAGAGCACGTCTTTACAATCCCACCCCGCTCTCATCAGCCGAGCCCACGCACACTGTGTCATCATCCCACGCGCTCCCCGGAAACATCCATACCTGCACATAGGTTCCTAGTGCCGTGCCTTTCCCTCTGTTGAGCTGTCTGTTCACCACGACACCTTTTTAAATGGACTGAAATCATCAACACAACCTTCCTGATCTCATTTCAGTGTTTGACTTGATTCTGCTCTGCTGTCTGATCAAATAATCCTCCGATTCTGTAACTAAATCAACGTAACTGAATCAACAGTGTTGCTGAAGGTTGTGTTGTTGTTTCAACCCTGTGTGTGTTCAGCAGTCCTACAGTTCTTTTTGATGCATTTCCTCTCCCATGATTTTACTCCATATTTAATGTTGTTTTTAAATCATTTCTGTCTTGTTTTGTTGTTTTTTTTTTTTCCAATTCTCCCCTCATTGGGTATATCTGTAACATGAATGCACGCGCTGCTCTAAATGATGATGGTTCCAGGTCTGAGGAAGAAGAACTTGTCTCCCGGCGCTGTGGAGACGGATGTTCGTGGCATCACTGGGGTTGACCTGTTCGGTGCCTCGGATGCTGTTGTGAAGCACGTCCTTGAGGTAAACTTTTTGTAAACGTGTGATATATATGTGTAAATGTTGTAAATTCTCACAGAATCAACTTTGAGCGGAAGATGTTTGATTTCTGACCAGATTTGAGCAACGCTTTGTAGTACGGTTAACATTTGACTGATGCCAGCTGTTTGTCAGACTTTTATTACTTAAATATGCTTTTTATTTAACTACTGGGATCACACATCTATCTGCCTGTGTGAAGAGAAAAACAAAAGTTATATGTGAAACAAGAATCCTGATAATGAAGCACGACAATGTAATGGTTTCAAAATTGTTACAGCTTTCAAAGTTTCAGTCTTTTCTATTGTTTTTATCTATTAAAATGACATTTTTCAAAAAAGTGTGTACTTTCAGAGGGGAAAGTCTCCAGTTCTTGGTTTAAGATCCAGTTTAATTGTTCTGGATTTCTCTGACTTGTGTGTTTTTGCATCCAGGGTCATGACCGCGGCGTCAACTGGGCTGCCTTCCACCCCAGCATGCCCCTCATCGTGTCTGGAGCCGACGACCGGCAGGTGAAGATCTGGAGAATGAACGGTGAGAGACTCGGCTCGAGTTACAATCTTTAATGTTCGGCAGCACATTTTCAACCGACGTCTTCCGGCTTTTAAAATTAAAGAAGCATATAAAACCACACAAAGACACTTCCTGTTGTGAGGTCATGATGTTTGTTGCTGCCTCCTGGTGGCCAGTCTGAAACTGCACATCCATCTGTAGCTGTTCTTCTTTTAGCTCTACTCATTAATAAGCTAGAATGTAGAACAGTGATCAGCAAATGGCAGCCTGCAACCATTTTGGTTTTATATTTTTAATATTTTAAAATATTAAATTTGTCAGGGTTACACTTTATTTAACATTCCTGCACAATCACAAAACAAAATTAAATCATGATATATGGGTAAAAAAACAAACGTCACTTTTCAAAGTCTAAAACAAAACGGCTCGCTTTGCAAGTGTCATTAATATTGTTTTTGTCATCAGTGATAATCGTTTGTGTATTTTTTTGCATCAAAGGCAAAACTCTCTAGAGCAGAGGTTCTCAAAGTGGGGTTCCAGGACCCACAGGGGTCCACGAGTCTTATCTTGGGGGTCCACAAAAATTTTCAAAAAAAATTGATTTTTATTTTTAAAAAATGCATATGGGGAACAATACACTAGTAAAACAAACAAACAAAGAAAAGATAATATTCCCATGGCATTTAGGAGGTAAAATGACAGTAAACTATTTAAAACGGTATGGGGTTTATAAGGGGGTCCCTGGAAATATTTCACGCTTGTAAGGGGTCCCCAGACCTAAAATGTTTGAGAACCCCTGCTCTAGAGTCTTCGCATTAAGGTTTTGGTCTCTGATCAGAATTTGTTGGTAACTCCTGATATAGATGGACAAAGAACTGATTTGTAATGAAGTGTTTAAAATATTAAAAAATGTCCAGGGCAGCTATGTTATTTATTTAACCTCAAGATTTCATCCAGTCAATGCACACCCTGCAGAAATAATTTTGTACTTTTTTTATATATAATTTAAGTTATTTTTAAACCAACTTAAAAATGTGATTTTTTTTTTTTTTTTTAGAATCCAAGGCGTGGGAGCTGGACACGTGCCGGGGTCACTACAACAACGTGTCCTGTGCCGTCTTCCACCCACGCCAGGAGCTCATCCTGTCCAACTCCGAGGACAAGAGTATCCGTGTGTGGGACATGTCCAAGAGGACCGGGGTGCAAACCTTTCGGCGCGATCACGATCGCTTCTGGGTGCTGGGGGCCCACCCAAACCTCAACCTGTTTGCAGCAGGTACCTGTTGAACCCACGTCTAAATAAAGATGACCAAAAGCAGTCATTTCAGTTTATTTTCTTCAGTTTTAAATCAGTTCTAATAAGAAAAACACTAATTACTACCACTTTTATTTGACTAGTTATGAAAAAAAGAAGTTTTCTCTCCAGCACAGATTTTTGCTCTGATTTACAACCTGCTTTGTGTCTTCTCGAGGTCATGACAGCGGAATGATCGTGTTCAAGCTGGAGCGTGAGCGCCCTGCGTACGCCGTTCACGGCAACATGCTGTACTACGTGAAGGATCGCTTCCTGCGCCAGCTGGACTTCAACAGCAGCAAAGATACGGCCGTCATGCAGCTCCGCAGGTCGGTGCCTCGTCGGGGTTCAGAGTGCAGAGAGGTTTAAAAACAAACTGAAGTGTTACTCAAGAACTGAGAATAATTTTTTAATTTCTTCTTTTTTTTAGTGGGTCTAAGTTCCCGGTGTTCAGCATGTCTTACAACCCTGCTGAGAATGCTGTGCTGCTCTGCACTGTGAGTGTCTCATTAATAACAAACTTCTGGTTTCTGTGTTTATTTTAATGCGTTGTACTTTTTTATAGAGAGCCACCAACCTTGAGAACAGCACGTATGATCTGTACTCGATTCCCAAAGAAAGTGACTCTCAGAACCCTGATGGTAAGAAACATATTGATATGTTTTATATTATTAACACTTTTGGGTCTTTAACTGCTTTAAAATGTTTAAATGAGCTGTACTTTATAAATAAAGTAACATGGAGCCTGTTTGTCTGTTTTCAGCACCTGAAGGAAAAAGATCTTCAGGTCTGACTGCAGTTTGGGTGGCAAGAAACAGATTTGCTGTCCTGGACCGCATGCACTCTGTAAGTCTGTTTTTAAAGGTTTATTAGAAAATGACACAAATGTGTGAGAAAAATGGTTTCATCTGTTACATTACCGGTACTTTTTATTTTAACTCAAAATATGTCTCTTGAAATTGATTTACTTTTGTTTGTAACATTATTTTCTACCTCACTTTTAATATATCATGCAGCTTCCTAAAATATTAAACCATAATTATAATTTCTAGGAATAGAACATTATTTTGTCCATCACTAGGTTTAAGTTTTTATATGAAATTCATCTGTGAAATCAGACTCTACTCTGGTGCAGAAACTAGTGATTAAAGCTACTTTAAAAAATGTTTTCTCTGATTTATCGGCTTGTTTAAAGTTCTGTTCTTTTTGTTTTGTGTATTTTAATCTGCACTCTTTGAATTTGGTTATTTAACAGCTCCTGATTAAAAACCTGAAGAATGAAATTGTGAAGAAGGTCCAGGTGCCGAGCTGCGAGGAAATCTTCTACGCGGGAACGGGCTCCCTGCTGCTGCGCGATGCCGACGGCGTGACGCTGTTCGACGTGCAGCAGAAGCGCTCTCTGGCCACCGTGAAGATCGCCAAGGTCAAATACGTGGTGTGGAGCTCCGACACCAGCCACGTGGCCCTGCTGGCTAAACACGGTGAGGAAACTGAGATGAATGCTGCAAAATAATCTTACTACAGTAGTTGACGCCTTCTGAACCAAGAATTCAAGTTCTGAGTTAAACAACGGGAACAAGAATCTAAACATTTCTCCGTCTTCCCACAGCTATTATGATTTGCAACCGTAAGCTGGAGAGTCTCTGCAACATTCATGAAAACATCAGAGTGAAGAGCGGCGCCTGGGATGAGAGCGGCGTCTTTATTTACACCACCTCCAACCACATCAAATATGCCCTCACCTCTGGGTAGGTTCTGCTCGGTTACACGCTGCTCGTGCATCCGTTCACCACAGTTACATGTCTTAGTTTTAAAAAGTGTTCAACTGAAACCAGTGAAGGTAGATTGAACAAAATCTGACATGTTGTTGCACCAACAGCAGAATCAAAGTGTCAGGGAACTGATGGTGTGCACAGATTTTTCACTCAGGGCCTCAGAAAGTTGAGGTGGTTTCATCTCTTTTTAAATTTTATTATATAATGAATCTTAGCAGTAGCTTAGTATATTAAAATCTTGAAATAGTGTAAGCATAGCTTTGTATTTGATTGAATAAATGCCATATAAAACCAGAGAATTTCATTTTCTGCAAAAATGCAGCATGCATGCTTGATGCTTTAAGACTTTTGCAGAAAAAAAAGAAAAGATGTACAAAATTTTTTTAATTTGTTAAATAAAAATTATTTGACTTTCCCTCGGGAATAATAAAGAATCAATCAATCTGCAGAAAAGTAGCTGTAAAAACGGATTTTAGCACAAAGAAACAGCATATTTGCTGAATTAAGCAGCTAAAAATGTAGCTAAAATGAGTCAAGAAGTCAAGAAGGTGACTAGCTAAAAAAAGGCTGAAAATAGCTACAGAGTAGCTTAAATGGCAGCAAACTGAGAATTATAGAAAACTTGAATTAGCAGTAAGCTAATTCAAGCTGCTTCTATTTTATTGTGATAGAAGCACAAAAAATAAATTAGCAGAATAACTGAAAAAAGCAGAAAGACGACTAAAAAATATTAGCAAAAAAGAAATTAAATGGAGCTAAAATTAGCACAAAGTAAAAAAAAAACAGAACCAGAATAAAATGCAGGAATGTTTTAACTGTTTTGGAGGATTTTAAAGAGGTTGACGACAGTTCTGTTCATTCTCAGTGAAAACAAAAATGGCTAAAAAAAGCAACATATTTTATGCAGTATAAATTGCTGAAATAGCAGAAGTCATAGCCAGAATGACCTGAAGTAGCTGAATGTTTTGATAGATAAATATTTGAACTGGCACAAAGTATGGAACAAGATATGTGCCAAAAAAATTGTACAAAAGGAAAATGGATCTCAGTAGAATAAATGCTTAATAACATTCACACAATAAGACGTTTCCAGTGTATCTGGATTTGAAAATAAGTAACATTAAGTAATACTTTTGTTCCTGCAGTGATCATGGCATCATAAGGACCCTGGACCTGCCCATCTATGCGACTCGTGTCAGAGGCAACAGCGTTTACTGCCTGGACAGAGAGTGCCGGCCTCGCGTTCTCACCATCGACCCGACAGAGTACCGCTTCAAACTGGCTCTGGTCAATCGTAAATACGATGAGGTTTGTTCCAAACAGCTGGTTTTATTCATTCACCTCCATGGTTGCTTTCACTGATTTAAATCTCTCGACTGTTGCAGGTGCTCCACATGGTGCGTAATGCCAAGTTGGTGGGCCAGTCGATCATTGCATACCTGCAGAAGAAGGGCTACCCCGAGGTCGCTCTGCACTTTGTTAAAGACGAGAAGACGCGTTTCAGCCTGGCTCTGGAATGTGGAAACATTGAGGTGAGCTGAAAGTTATAATTAAACTTTAAAGAGCCTGTGACATGCCTATCCTTCAAATACAAAAAGTCAAAGAAAACATCTTTATACTTAAGAAAATTGGC
>JAUBOC010000078.1:3538904-3550163 GCA_032275365.1 Anablepsoides cearensis | reverse complement strand
ATGAGTTACAACAACACCTAATTTCCCTCTGGGATAAATAAAGTATTTTTGAATTGAATTGAATTGAATTGAATTCAAAAATACTTTATTTATCCGAGAGGGAAATTAGTGTTAAATATGAGGCATAACATGTTTTTATTTTAATATTATTTAATTATCACTACTTTTATTGGGTTCTGTATGTTGTATTCATGATTAAATGCAGCAAAATAAACTATTTCAAAGGTAACAGATCCTTGTAATATTTGGTTTAATTACAAAATGACTTTATTGCTGGATGTTCGGCCCCTGAGCTGTTGACCTGCAGTAACTGTGGCCCCTGGAGCATTTTAGTTGAATAGCCCTGGTTTAAAAGATGTGCTCAACTGGTCAGTATTCCTCGTTTTTGGTCTTTAAATCATGTTTTTGTTTGTCTAAATTGACCTCAAGTGTGAATGAATGTCAGTACAGAAGCTCTATCTCTAAAGAAAGAAGAAAAACTAATTAAATGTGTAGAATTGCTGATTTAATATTAAGATTTAAATGATTCGTTTCATGGTTTTAAAAAAAGTAGAAAAATGAACATAAGCCATAAATCATTGACACCCTTAAAAAACAACTTCTGTCTGCAGCATCTAAGCTCTTCTATTCCAATATTTCATCTTGAGCAGTTTTAAACCAGTCTGGTCAAGCAGCAGCAGCAGCTCTAAAAAATGTTTGTTTTTTTTGCATTCCCTCTTTGTGTTTTTTTAAGGCTCTGACTAAGGTGGCGACCATTGTGGCTCAAACACTGTTTGTACAAGCTGGAGGAAGCGAAACCGAGTCACGTAGCATTCAGGCAGACGATCTGCTGGTAGGATGGGTTTTATATGTAGAACTGATGTGTTGATGACCTTGTTGAGCTAAACTAAGTGTCCTTGTTTGGTCTCAGGTGAGCCGGATGCTGTACAGTTTCCTTGTTAGGTCCAATAACTCCTGGTTCCAGCAGTTCACCGCCTCTGAGCACGCAAAACAACTCAGTAAGTTAACTTTATGTCTTCATCCTAAAGAGAAATTGATGACATTTATGTTTATTTATTAAATAGAGGCAATTACTGACAGGTGTGAGGGTGTTATTTTGGATATTTTTTAATTTCAAACATTATTTTGTTATTTTCGTCAGGTGACCAAAGCACAAGCTTCTACGTCGGTGTGACTGATATGATGAGCGAGCCGACTATCCTCGTCCGGTACCTGTTGTCCAACCTGACCGGCAGCACTGTCAACGTCACCCAGGAAAACTGCAAAAACCAGAGAGAGAATAAAGACGACCAGGAGAGCAAACACGTAAGATTTACAGCAGATTCACCCAGTTAAAAAAAAAAAAAAAAAAAAAAAAAAAAAAGACGTGTTTTGTCACATCTGGGCTCTTCTTTCAGCTCTACGACTACATCTGGGTTCAGGGTGCAGCGCCTCCCAACAGCACGGAGCGACAGGGTTTCTGCGTGCGCTCCACAGTTCGTGTGTCCAAAGCCCTCTCCCCGGCCTTTGAAATCAACGATTACACCGCCAAAAGTTACTCCACGTGGACCGAGTCCAGGTGGAAGAAGATCAGAGGGCGCATCTTCCTGGTGGCCAGTCACGACCTGGAGGTAAGTTTGTTCACATACTGCGTTGTCCTGATTGATTCCTATTCATTGACAGCAGGAGTGGAAATCATCAGGCACCTTGTGATTGAATTCATTTTTGATTCAGGGGGCTGTGATGGGATTAGAAAACATTTTAAGGATCTGCGATTATCGGATTAGGGATTAAACATCAATAGGCAAAGTTGATACATTGTGAAACAGAAATGCAGAAACAGAAATACTATATTCACTCATTTTATATAAGAAAAACACTGATGTGTGTGTAAAAAAAAAATAATAACAGTGTCCAAGAACCTATGGCACAAAATCCTGTTAATCACAAGCTGCTGACCGACAATTAGCGTAGATGCTAACTTATGTAACATTAAAAATGCCATAGAAAAGCTAAAGCGATTAGCATTGTGTTTATCCCTGCAAATTAATACACAAATGAAATGTTTCAAACCTCAACACCTATTTACAGACAAATGTTCTTCAGGGTTTAGTGAGGAAAAAGATGTAAAAAAAAAAACAGCTTAACTAAGACAAACGGCACCGTGCATTCACGGCTGACTCCTAAAGTAGCAGCTCAGAGTCACGCTGAAAACTAATTCAGTAGTTTTCATGTCCTTTTAAATCTTTTAACATTGAAATCTTGGTTGTCAAGGAGCAACTTTCATAACACAGCGAGCTACCAAACTCTGACAGAGGCGCACCGTGTTTGTCGAACACGCGTCAAGTCTCTGCACGTTCATCTGTGCATTGTGCTGCAATAAATCAGGGCCCTTCATCCCTGTTATCTCACCGTTTAAAGCTGCTGTGTAGAATTTTAATGAGTCTGAAGCCTCGGTCGGTTTAAGTTTTTTTTTTTTTTTTTTTTTTTCTCGGTTTGACCCCTTTTCTCTTATTCTGACTCCTGTATGGCTCAGTATAACGTGACACAGAACATTTCAAACGGTTCTGAGTTTAGTTTCAGTTTATAAAAAGGATTGCTGTTTGATCACCACATTTTAGCTTGTTGCTTTTGTCAGGAGATTTTTTTATGTGGACTTTATTCCAAAAATGTTCCCAGTCTACTGAGAAACTCTTTGTTTTTTTTTGTTTTTTTTTGTTGTTGTTTTGCTCTTGGCGTCACTTTTAGTGTTTGAAGGAGCCGACAGTTGTGGTTAAATATTTTTAATCAGGTTATTCCTTTTTCATTTTGTATCCGTTGTCAGTTCATATTAGGTATTTATTTAGTTTTTTACCAGTGTCAAAATCCAGAACACACGGTTCCGCTAATCCGCTAACAACTAATAGCAGGGATAATCTTTTGTTTAGTGGGTTAGCTTTTTCACTAACTTTGAAAACCGTTAGCGAATCGTTTAGCTTCCACTAAATTAGGTTTTGCACACATAGTCTGCTAAAAGCTAACTAACAAACTAGCATCAACAGGTTTTTACCACCAGTCTTCAGCTACGAGGAGATGAAGTCGTGTGATAGATAGGGGTGTAAATCACCAGCTTTATCACGATACGATATTACATCGATATGTTTAGACGACGATTCGATATTTCTCGATATCATAAAGTCTGTCATGATACGATTTCGATTCAGTTCACAAGTCTGCGATCAATATAATGCGATATCATATGCCTATCTAACACAATGACTGTGTTAGATGGGCATATGATATCGATTGTCATCAAGAATATGTTGACGATATAGATCACGATTTTCATTTAGCCACGATATAGCTGAATCATGAACCACTCAAATCAATATATCGATATAGATCGATGTATCGTTACACCCCTAGTGATAGACTGACAGTCATCTTAGTGGTTAGTGTTAGCTTCTGCTAATGCTTTAAAAATATATATTTTTAGTTAGCGGGGAATAAGTTAGCAAAGCTTGCTTTTTAGTTAGCTTTGCCCACCACTATTTGAAATCAATATAATTGGTAGAAAACTGAAATATGCGTGTCGACCCAACTCTGAAAAAACAAAACCGCTTCATTTGTCGTGTCAACATAACATATTGCTGATTAGTTAGATATGATCTTTAGCTGTTTTTGCAACAGCAGCGGTTCTGAAATCCTGCACATACTTGTGCATTTTCTGCTGTTTGTCTGTCTAAATGATGGACCAAGCTACTCTTAGCACTTTAATAACAATCTGTGCCCTCATCTACCCATGCACATCTCACTCTATCAAGCTAATGTGAATAAATCCTTTTGTAGAGTCGAATATAAAAGTTTTCCTTTTTTAAATTGTTCTTTCTTCAGATGTTGACGCTCGGTGTAGGTGTCGGCATCTTGCTATCGTCTTTCCTCCTGACGTACTTCATCAGCTCAAAGGCAGACATGCTGTTCAGCTCGGGGAGGGAACCCGCCAGCGCCACCTACTGATCCATCTCAGGCCCGCCACCACCAACACCACCACTACAACAATTACTGCTACTACCACTTCTATCCCAAACATGGACAGTTTCCTTTTAAACAGCACGTGAAGGTACACCCACAGAGTTTCCTTTTGAAAAAAAAAAACGACTCCGTGTTTGTGGACTCGCTCATGTGAGGCGTGACGTGACGACTGGAGTGGACTGTATGGATCCGGACTCATCAGGGTCAAAAAAAAAAGCACTGGTCAGGCACCAGCGGGCCCTGTCAGTAGACAAGAAATTTGTTTGTTTTAGGATTTTGTTTTCCCTTTTTATTTGTCAATGAATGTTTTGTTTACTGTGTCATTGGATGCGCGCTAAACATTGGACATTGTTTTGAGTGTGCGTGCGATTCTGAACAAGTGTGTGTGTTTGTATGGGGATTGCAATGGTATGTGCAATACTGTAACTGTCTGCTATGTAAAAATAGTTAAATTAATGATCATTTCTAATAATAAGAAACCACTTTCTGAGCCAATGATCAAATTTGTAAAGTTTAAATTTAGGCAACAATTGGAGATTTTAAAGTTTGACACATTTTAGGTGCAGAAAAGGCATTAGAAAATGAATCCCAGCACTCACTATTTGTGGATGTAAGTGTTGAGACATTGCCGTTTCACTTATTTGTGTTTTTGAAAGGCAAAAATAAAGTCTAAAATTTTGGTGTGGCTAACAAACGTTTAAATTGTTCATGAATGTGTGGAAATTTTGAGTTTTAACACTGAAAAAGTGCTGGTACTCTGCCTGTGCACTCTGTTTAGTTCTTTCTTTCACAACATTTATTTTATAAATTATAACCACACACAAGGTTTAAAATTTGTTCTTGAGTGTTTATAAAATGACTGCAATCAAAAGTTGTGATGCGTTGATGGAATAAATAAAAAAATTTTGCTTCTGTTTTTATTTTTTTCAAATGTGTGAGTTGAAATTAAAAGTGTTTAAAAATATACATTTTGATTATTTGTACTTTTAGATAATTTGTTTGACAGCCTTCATTTTAGCTGTAAACGCTAATTACATATAAACGCTAAACCTAATCGTTGCTCGTTCCCGGGCTGTCCTCCCCTGGGGTGGAACCAGGGGCGGGGTCAACCCTGCGCTGGGGGCGGGGCTACCGGAGCTACGTTTGAGTGGAGAGAAAGTGGAAAGAGAAAATACCTGAATGGACGAACTGGAATAAGTAAGTCTTTTTGTTATTTTTAATGTGTTAAATGTTACGAGAAGTGGGAGATATCTGTGTGCGGAGGGAGCCGAGGAGTGGAGCATTTATGGCGATGATGAGCTCCGGTTTCTCCGAACAATAGTCGCGATGGTCGCCTCTTTTCTTTTCTTTCTTCCATTTTTTTTAAACCACAGGGAAGTTTAAGACCCTTATCGGGGGGCTATTGTTGTTCCCGCGAAGGCCACGTAGCTTCCCGGAGCGATTAAGTAGCAGCTTCGGGTCGAATTATGTGACCAGAAGGTAAGGAATAAAAAAAAGGAGCTCGTCCGGTTTGGCTTTTTTTTTTTTAAATAGGGCCGACGGGTTTGAATTTTCTCTGCGTCCATTCATTTGAGTCTGGAACCAAAACGGAAGCGAACATTTGGATCATTTGGCTTCAGGACGCCAACATAGGAGGCCCTAAAGGGTCTCTATTGTCCTGCCTTTCAACACCACCCTCCTTTTTTAGGTAACAGAACAGTTTATATTAAAAGCTGCTCCTCACTGTAAGTTCACCTCCTTTGTGCGTGACGTGTTGCTGAATTATTGATGCCCACATGTTACCAAAGACAGACTGAAATGTCCTTACACACATTTTTTCTTTTTCTACCTCCTTTTTTTGTGTCTGAAATTCAAACTGGAACAGGATAATGGTGCTGCAGCACAAACAGGCCCAGATTACCTCAGCGTCAATGAGCCTTTCAGATACCTTCTGGCTTTATAAGGCTCCTCATTTCATACAGAGACTAAAGTTTGCTTTCAGGAAAAACTGCAGGATATTATAGTGATGAATAAGAACCAACACATACAGAACAAACTGTCTTTAGCCAGCGTATTACACTGATAAAACAGGATATTAACATAATATTATGGTATTATAAAGAAAACAACACAACTTTAAAAATAAACTGTGACAGAAATCTCAGTTTGTCCAGATAAATGTACATAAATGAGTTGTTTTGTCTTAACAGCCATCTTAAATCATTATAACTTGTTAAACCCTTGTTAAAACACGCATTAATTATTGAGAATAGTGTCCTCTTTATATTAAATACTGTCCATATGGTTGAATTTAATGGTTTAAGTTAAATGATCATTTTATTCAAAGCTTATAAAACAACAAAAAAGCAACAAAATATATTAAGGAGTTATATTTATTCCCCTGAATTCACTTGTACCAAAAAATAGAGATCGGAGTTAAGAATTAAACTAACAATTCATTTGTTTTTGCTTGTTGTAAAATAGATTAACATTAGGGCTGCACAGTATATCGCAAATGTATCGTTATCGCAGTAACAGTAATATGTATATTGCAAAAAAATGCATAAATCGCTATAAATGATTGGCTCTAATGTTTGCATTTATGTGGTTTGTCAGCATCAGTCTGATAAATAAAATGGACAAGAGAAACAGCATCATGTCATAATCACTCCATCATGTCATAATGGAAATTATGTATTAGTTGTTTTTGCTCTGAACCCAGAGCAGAAAAACAGCAACACTGTATACTAAAGTATTTTTTGATTTATCGCAAGTCCTGTCATCGCAATATTAAGCACTGTTATCACACATCGCAGGTTTTCTTGATATCGTGCAGCCCTAGTTAACATCTTTTATTATTATAAGCAAATTGACCAGGTACATGTTTTTTAAAATTGGTCTTTTTCTTTTACTACATATTGTTACACAGATACACAACAATGGCAGTGTTTTTTAGACCAAAACATTTAGATAAAGTTATGGAATTGTTCAAAAATCAGAACTGACATGCAGGTAAACTCTGGGTCACTTTGTACCCCCTGTAATACTAGGTTGTTAGCAGTTTGTACCCAAATATTCGCTGTGTTACATTTTTTGTCTGATGGACTTTTTGTCTAATTGGTCAAACATCTGAGCTGTAAGTGACCAGAACCACTGGGTTGCAATAGTTTGGGTACAAAGTGACCAGAACCACATGTGATCCCTGGTTGTGGCTAAATGTTAAACTGTTATAAAATGTAATTTAACCTAAAGTAATGTTTATTTGTTTGGTCCTCTACAGAACATAGTGGCTACATGTCTGCATTATCATCTGTTACCGGTCAAAATTTGGTAAAAAAAATGAATATCTGTTAAAATATACCTATCTAAAATACAGGAATAAAATGTCTAAAAGGCACAAATTAGAAACAGGTGACCATTGAAATATATGTTTATAGCTTAAGTCTTTAAATCTGTAAATGAACTTCTCTTCTAGGCTTTTAAAGAAAAGTTTGGAAGTCTTTAATGTCAATTTCTACCGTTTTAAGCTTTTGGCAAGAAAATGTGTTTTATCATTAATTTAGTTTTTTCTTGACAAATATGAATTAATTTTTAATTGGCACATCTCACAGAATTATATTTTTCAAATGAGTGGTTTTGTGGCAATTTATAACCATGAATTTGTTGTTGTTGTTGTTGTTGTTGTTGTTGTTGTGTTTTTAATTTTACTATCCCAAGCAAGCCAAGAAACATTTCATTTATTGATTATGTGCTAAATAAATCAGTCAAGTAACTCATTGTTGTTTGTTTGTTTAAAACAAATCTAAAAGGTGCTTTTTGAATCAGTGGATATCCGTGTTGATTCAAACATGCAGTGTGAGATTTGTACACACACACACACACACTGTCACACACCTGTTAGTCAACTATCAGTGTGCGTTAAAGCTGACAGCAGCAGTTGTCTGCTTTTCTGCTGGTTTTCCTGATGCTGCAGGCGAGCGTGGGTGGCGATCAGTGATGTGTGTGTGTTTGTGTGCGTGTGTGTGGCCCTGATACGCCGGCGAGACTCTTCCCCTGTTGGGATTCTGGGTGTGTGATGCTTATTTTCAAAGTTGGCTGCCGAGCGGAGCTGGTCATTTTCAGAGATGTCCCGACTCGCTGCTCCTCCCTGACAGCTGCCGTCCTGCAGCCAACTGCTCCAAATGTTTGATGGCAGCTTGATCTTTTCTTTTGGCCTTTGGGGGTAAAAAAAAAATTCCATCTGCTTTAAACAGAATGCCATAAAACTGCAGCTGAATTTGGATTTTATTGAAATTTGTGCTGTTTAAATTTAGGTTTTTGCTACTTACTAGATACTTTCAGAGGGCTTAAAATATCAAATATGCAACAGAAACCTAAATATAAAAAGATATTTTGGTAATAAATGCAAAATGAATGAGTGATTGTTAGAAGCAGAATGGTTAAAATGTATTTTTTTTGTTTCCACCCTAGACCAGTTTTGGAGTCTCATATTTATTTGTTTGTAGTTTACCTTTAGGCATTTTGCTTAAATTAGAGCAGCTGTTTCCTGTGATAATCAGTAATAATAGCGTATTAGATTTTGGGCTCAGTGGGCAGTGCAGATACACAAACGTTAAACTAATTACAGGGCCAGTACTGTAAAAGAAGCTAACATCCTGCTGACAGTATTTTACTGGTAATGTAGAAGGTGATGCTTCACAGTCTGGTAAAATCTGTCATTTGATGAGCAGGTTTGGGTTGGCGGTGAAAAGCATCGTCGTCTTCGGTCTGTGTTCAGAAAAGAGACGGTAGTTTTGTGTTTTTTTTTTTTCTCCTCGGGGGTTTATGGTGCGTACAGGTATTAAATGACACCATCTTTGTTGCGAGCCGTGAAGCTGCTCAGTCGCGTCACCGGCAGGCCTGGAAAACCCAACGTGGGTCACTGTTTAATCTCAGACCACACACACATAATCTGGATGTGCTGATTTTAAACGAGATGTTTTTTCTGTTGGAGATAATGGATTAATCACAATTCTGTTTAGTTAAGGATACAAGAATAAAAGCAGGAGTGGGGGAAGAGACAAACAGTGACGTGCATTGACAGGACTGTGTTCAGATCAGCGTTAAACTCCAAGGAAGGACTTAATATTTAGAGTCTTCAACTAGGCCAGGCGGATGAATAGGAAACCTTATCCCTTCTCACCAACGGACCACACCTCTTTAGATCAATTGCTGTGTCATTTTCTCACTTACAGAAATACACAGGAGTCGACAGACAAATTCAAAAGAATCGGGGTCAAGGATGGGTCCACAAGCACCTAACTTAAAGACAACTTGGATCTTTGTTTTGTTATTTCCAACCAGTTTCTGTTATTTTTGAGTTTATTATGGTTTGAGAGAGCTAAAACAAACCACCTGCTGGATTTTCTGTGCTTAACGTGCCTGGTTTCATGAAGCAGAAGTAGTTTTAATTGACCATAAAAGGTGTCCGGCCGTGTCTCAGCACAACTAATGGATGAACTTTATTTATAGCACCTTTCAAATCATAAATGATTAAAAAGCATCTGGGGGCACCAGAAACCAAAACAAGAGTCAATAACATCAAAATAAACTGTTGGACTGAGGAGATTTGGCAAATTTTTCATGTGCGCCACCTACACACTCATCTCTGCTGCTCATCCCACAAATGCATGTTCCTTACAAATGTGGCATCATTTAAAAGAGAATTTAACAGGCTTTTCAATGATACAAGATTTATTCCCAAGCAGCATCGTTGCAACAAATAAATAATCTACCAAACACACATCTCCTTACTTATTCTGCTAAGTATCGTTGAAATGGCACAAAAATGTGTCTTAGCTTTAGAGTCCAGCAGCACAGATGTTGTCAGACTTCTATTCTTGGTTCTGTAATTGCTCCTGGAAGCACTTAGATCCATATTGACTCCCCTGAGGAATCGTTCTGCTGCTTTCTGTAAAATCTGTTCTGTTTCTCAGCTGAGCGTTAAAACAACAGGTTAAAACAGAAATATATACGGATGTCCGTATATGTATCAGGGTAAATCTGCTGCTGGAAACGCATAAAGACTACACTTTCATCCTTCAGCGAGTCTGCTGTAATCATTGCCTACTTATTATTTTTTGAGGCTGCAGGATTAACATTAATACCTGATTGTTGTTTTGGACGTTTCTGCATCTGGGAGAGCAGGTTTGAGCCAAACGTTTGTGTCAACAAAACACTGTTTACGTTTAATTCGGCCTAATAAAGAGTGTCTGGGAATGTCGGCGTCCCTCTCCGCTCATGACAAACATTTAGCTCTTTAGTAACTCAGATTAAATCTGGCCGTCCGTGATGGAAAAGTTAAATCTCTTTGCTTGAGCTGCTTTGAAGCAAAGCGGTTATTTGGTGTTGGCTAGCACCAAGGTTATAATAGTTTTGGATTTTTCATTATAGTTTAGTTTTATTTCATTGTGACTTTTTCTTTTATTTCAGTTAGTTTTAATTTTATTTTTCACAGTAGATTTGCTAGTTTGTATTAGTCATTATTGCATTTTTAATGCTTAGTTTTAGTTTAGTTTTTATTAGTTCTAGTATTAGTTTTTTATAGTTTGAAATAAACATATTTGCCAATGCACCCTCCAGCTTGTGGTGTTCCTGTGAGTTAACAGCTATTTGGTCACTAGTTAAAGCGTCCATTATAGTGACACCTAAAATAACTGCATAACTCAATTTTGCAAACTAAGGATGATTATTTTATGACAGTGACAATAGTTATCTCCAGCCCAGGGCTACCTGTTGCTTGTTTTTCATGTGAGCTACTGAGAGAAGCTAACATGTCAAGATAGTCATAGTTAGCCATCTTGTGTGAGCTTGATTCATGCAGATTTTCCCTTGAGAAGTATTCTATTTTATCACCTGTTTCCACTACAAGACACTTGCTTTTATTTGTCAGTCATATTCAAAGAAATCCCAAAATGGACGTTGCTTCTTTCTCCCAACTTTTGCTGTCATCATTTGGCAGCAGACTGTAAACAATTGTTGTTACAGACCATGATGTGCTGTAAGCTGCCCACAGCTAATGTAAAACTACTAAATTAAAAAAATAATTAAAAAAAGATCCACACGGCTCAAAATATACTGAAAAACCGTAAAACTAAGGATATTCTATCTATAATTTCTGTTAGTTTTGTAAAAAGATTATACAGTTTTAGTTAGTTATCATTTTTTTATCATATTTTTGTGATGGACTTGCGACCTGTCCAGGGTGTACCCCGCCCCTCGCACGGTGACAGCTGGATATGGGCACCAGTG
>JAUBOC010000078.1:3523848-3534929 GCA_032275365.1 Anablepsoides cearensis | reverse complement strand
GTAAAGTACAGATACCCAAAATTTCTACATAAGTACAGTAAAGAAGTATTTGTACTTAGTTACTTTACAACTCTGCAACAAACATCATCAGGTACTGAAGCTAACCAGCAGCTAAAGCCCTGCTAAGCATGGTGGATGGCACCAGCCTGTCATGTAGCAGCATCAGTTTCATGTTTCGCTGCTGTAACTCATAACCGCTTAATAATAAAAAAAGAACAACGTGGAGTGAAAGGAGCAAAAATGCAGCTCAAGAGGAAGTTGTGGATAAATCAGGGTAAAGATGAAAAAGTCACGTCAACGTTAGTTTTTATTTCAAACAGGTTAAACAAAAACCTAATCAATAGTTATCGACATCGACCGATATGAAACACTTCCTATCAAACACTAATTTCTTTAGATCTTTGAGCTGAGTTGATTTTGTTGTCATTGCTCAGCTTTAACCCAGAGTTGAACTTTAACCTGTTTTTTTTTCTCTGACTCTGGGACCACAGCAGCTGTCTGATCTCATCACTTTAAGAGCTGTTGATGGTTTTTGTCATTCAGTCTGTTTCCTGTCAGCAGACAAAGAACAGGTGCTGACGTTCTTCACATAAAGAAGGCACATGTTTTCTGTAAGGAGCTGGAGGAAAGATGTGTTGATAAACTGTCTCTAACCTCAGTTTCTGTCCCGCAGGATGATAACTGGGGGGAGACCACCACCGTCGTCACCGGCACCTCGGAGCACAGCATCTCCAACGAGGACCTGACCCGCCTCACCAAAGATCTGGAGGAGTCGGCGCCGTTGGAGTGCAAGCGTTTCATCGGGCCGGCGCTGGGCGGATGCCTGAGCTTCTTCGCTCTGGTCACGCCTCTGGCCTTCCTCATCCTCCCGCAGGTCCTGTGGCGGGACGCCCTGAACCCCTGCGGCACGCCGTGTGAAGGCCTCTATGTGTCCCTGGCCTTCAAGCTGCTGGTCCTGCTCATCTCCTCCTGGGCGCTGTTCTTTCGCCCTCCCCGGGCCACCCTCCCCCGCTTCTTCGTCTTCCGCTGCCTGCTGATGGTGCTGGTGTTCCTGTTCGTGGCGTCGTACTGGCTGTTCTACGGCGTGCGGGTGCTGGAGCCCAGGGAGCCGGACTACAGGGGGATCGTGGAGTACGCTGCCTCGCTGGTCGACGCCCTGCTCTTCATCCAGTATCTGGCTCTGGTTCTGCTGGAGGTCCGGCACCTGCAGCCGGCCTTCTGCCTTAAGGTGGTCCGGAGCACGGATGGAGCCAGCAGGTTCTACAACGTGGGTCACCTCAGGTGAGTGTCAGACAGTGGAGAATATGGGAAGAAACTGTATGTAATTTGAAGTTAAATTGTTTTCAGTTAGATATAAACATGTGTGTGGTATTTACAGAAACATCAGAATCTTGGCTAAAAGTCAGTAAAAATCATTTATATGAACACCCAAGACAGTTAAAGATAAAACTATAATAAGTAAAAATGAAATGGGTTTAAAAAGATCAGAGATGTCAAAATAATATTTGTTATTTTTGTTTTTGGTATTGTTTTAATATCACTTCTTTGATTACGTAGGGTTCTGTTCGTTATATTCATGATTAAATGCAGCAAAATGACTTTAATAGCTGGATGTTTGACCTGTTATAACTGTTATAATCACTCTGATTTTTCCAATGTGAACGCTGAAATCTGAAGGACTTGATCTGGATTAAAACAAGCCGCTACAATTAGCAATACAGTAGCTAAAGGATGAGAAAAAACACAGTAGCATAAATATCAGGTGTTTGGATCACAAATGAACCAGTTTAAAATGTATTTTCACCTGATTTCTTACATCAATGCTTGAATAATTCACAAAAAGCCAAATTTAAAGATGAGCGTCTTTGTCCCTGAGCTGAAGCAAAAAGTTTGACAAACATCTAGACGGATCCAGGAAATGTTTTCTCTTCAGTTGGTTTATTTTTCTACCGTCCATCTCCTGCCCCGGAGGACCGGCCTCCTCCTCTGTGATGATGCTTTATCTGAATGTTGCTCTGGAAGGAACTGTAACTAGGGAAATTGCATTTCCTGCAAAAATGCTAGTGCGAATGCTGATTGCTGAAAACTTTAGCTGAAAACTGCTAAAATTGAGCTGAAAATGTTTAGCAAAAGAGTTAATGCGAGTTCAATTTGAAAAGTTGAAAGAAACACACAAAAAACAGAAACTAGCAGAAGAATAGCAGAAAGGAGCAGAATAGTAGCTGAAATAGCAGGAAAAAAAGCTAAAATTAGTATAAAACAAGCTAAATGTAGTAGCCACAATAGCCAGATAGTGAAAGTGTTGTAAAGAATTAAAATTAACAGCAAGAAAAAAGATAAAAGACAAAAAATGATAATTTGTTGTAAAATAAATAGCTAAAACTGTTGAACTTTGCAGTAAAACAGCTAAAATGTAGCTGGAAATTCTTTAATTAGCATAAGGAGTACAGGTTTGCTGTACTTAGCAGAAATAAGTTGTAATAGCTACTAGGGGTGTAACGATACATCGATCTATATCCTCATCATATTCTTGATGTGAATCGATATCATTTGCCCATATAACACAGTCATTGTGTTGGATGGGCAGATGATATTGCCTTATATCGATCGCAGACATGTGAGTTGAATTGAAATCGTATCTTGACAGACTTTGTGATATCGAGAAATATTGAATCGTCATCGAAACATATCGATGTAATAATGTACCGTCATAAAGCTCCTGATTTACACCCCTAATAGCTACAAAAAGTGTATTTAGCTTACTTTAGCTAATAACTGCTGAACATTAGTTAAAATTACAGGAAATAGCTGAATATAGCAGAAAGCAACTGTAAGAAGCAGAAACAGCTCAAATTAACAGAAATAAGCAGAATTATAGATCAAATAGCAGAAAAACAGCTAAAAAAAAAAAAAAGTAAAAAGTTAAAATGAGCAGAACCAGAACAAAAGCTGTAACGATTTAGAAAACAGCTCCTTTAATTTTCCAAGGGAAAAATCTGTCTGAAAAAGTGACAAAAGTATAAACAGCTGAAATCCCAAAAGTCATAGCTGGAGTGTCCTGAAGGAGCTGAACGTTTTTATACCTAAATTGTTAAAATAGCAGTCTGTGTTTGTTTTACACATATCTAATCTGGACTGTGTTCGTCAGCAGCTGATGTTTGACCCGAAGCATCTCTCTTGTGTTCAGCATCCAGCGAGCAGCAGTCTGGGTGTTGGACCACTACTACAGCGACTTCTCCGTCTACAACCCCGCCACTCTCAACCTCCCCAAGTCCATCCTGTCCAAGAAGATGACCGGCTTCAAGGTCTACTCTCTGGACGGTGAGTAAACGACACGACATCATCATAGTAAACGACACGACATCATCATGCCCCAAGTTACTATAAATCTGCTTTTTATTCTCTCCTGATTCTGAGCGTTTGTTGAATACCTGAACCCTCCCTCCCTCTGCGTGTGCCGTCTTGTAGAAAACACCACCAACAACTCCACGGGCCAATCGCGGGCCATGATAGCAGCCGCCGCCAGGAGGAGAGACAACTCCCACAACGAGTACTACTACGAGGAGGCCGAGATGGAGCGCAGGGTCCGCAAACGCAAGGCCAGGTCAGCTGCTGCAAGGGATTTATCATCGGGTTGTAGAGGCTGAAGTTACATCATTCCTCTTAGAGCTGCTGCTTTCAGACTTTAGTAAAAGCAGACGTGTAGAGGATGGAGATGTGTTTGATGCAGCTGAATCCTCAAGATTTATTATAAAGGTTTTAAATCAGGTTAAATCTAAAACAGTCTGAAGCTCCCATCTGAAAGACTCCTGTTAGTTGTGTTCTTACATGTCTTATAGTTGTTGTTTTATAAGCAGCTTAGTAGCAAAACTTGGATTTTTTTGTTCGCTGCTCTATTTTATTTAAGGAAATCCTTATTAAATGATAATTATTGAAATCTGACGCTTGGTTCATGACATATTTTTCACAATTTGTAGCAAGTGTGTACGATTTTTTTAGTTTTAGTTGTTAGCTCAGCTCCCCCAGTGTATTCTTAATTTTTCCAAACTGGGATTATCTGCTTGAAAATTTGGTTTTTAATCTTCATAATTACATCACACACCAGAGGTCTACAAAGTAAAAATAACTAACTATTAAAAATACCTTATCAGAAAATTACTTTGGTAAAAAATTAATAATAAAGTATAAGTATAATAAAGTAAAAGTCATAAAACTGTTAACAAAAATCGGGATAGTAAAAGTATTTTTACACACTCTCTAAGAAATAAACAAAGAGAAATTTTAGCTTCAGCTAGCCTTTTACTGAGCTTAGGTTTAGCTAGCTTTTCACTACTTTTAACTAGCATTTTCTTACTTTTGTTTTTTAGCTACAGTTTTCTACTTTTAGCTAACATTTTGAAATAAAGTTTTAGTTAACATTTGCAACTTCAAGCTTTGGAGCTATCATTTCACAACTTAAAGTTGTGAAAAGGCGTTTCACTACTTTTGGGTTAAGCCAGCATTTTGCTATTTTAGGTTTTCAGGTCGCCTTTCACTGCTTTTAGCTTGTAGCTAGCCTTTTGCTACATTTAGCTCTCAGCTAGCCTTTAGTTACAAATAGCATTTGCTGGCAAAAATGGTGCGGTTCCTACTTTTAAATGTTTAATGACGCAAATGGGGTCTTTTATTTTGAAAATTAGGGTGTCAGACAACTTCCTCCAGTTCTTACCTTTAGTTTGACATCCTTAAAAACATGTTGAAAGGCTTATAGGGAGTTTCAGGGTGCAGCTCATGCTCTGATGATTCTGTGATCCAGCAAAACAAAACTGCCTTAAGTTAACCGTGCTCCTGCCCACCAGGGGGTGTATTTTCTGTATTTTTGTGATAATTCGAGGCCGTCACTCTGTTCTGCTGCAGGCTGGTGGTCGCGGTGGAGGAGGCCTTCACGCACATCAAGCGTCTCCACGAGGACGAGGCCGCCTCGTCCCCGAAGCACCCCCGAGAGGTGATGGACCCCCGTGAGGCGGCTCAGGCCATCTTCGCCCCCATGGCCCGGGCCATGCAGAAGTACCTGAGGACCACCCGGCAGCAGGGCTTCCACAGCATGGAGAGCATCCTCACACACCTGCAGTTCTGCATCACACACAACATGACGCCCAAAGTGAGTCCAGCTTCGCTTTACAGCCAAACACAAGTGTTTGTCTGCACCGTGAGCAGCCTACTGTTTGTCAACAAAACTCTCCAAAAGGAACAGTTTGAGCTACAACTGATAAACCTTTGGAGCAGATTCAAGATGGCCGCCACGACTTTACACACAAAAGTGGCGATAACTCAGCTGGTTTTATAGATATGGCGTTCAAATTTGGTGTGATAGTAGCTAAGTCTGTTAGCAAAATAACTCATAAAGTGATTTTAAAAGTGGGGGCTGGGTTAAATCTAATAAATGTTTTAAATTATTCTCATTAAATCAAATCTTTTTTATAATAATTGTAATAATATAATAATTATAATAATATAATATATATAATAATTGTAATAATATATGAAATATAATGTGTATGAATAGTTGTTCTAGGAAGGTTTGGTGTTGCTTTTGTTTTTTGATTAGTTTTATTTTTTGTAAATTACTATAGTTTGAATTTATTCCCAGGAAAAAGGGCAGATATTAGAAGATAGTTTCTTTCTTTCTGTTGCTTTTCATTTCATTGGTGATTTGTGTTTTTTTCTTCTATTGTATATATCATTTATTTAGTTTATACTGAAATAATTTTTTATAAAATAAGTAAATAATAATTTATAATAATGAAATGTTGCCTAAGAGAGGTTTGATTTCTTTTGTTCTGTTCTTATTATCAATGTTTTTTTGAAATGTTGTTTTTTCTTATTGTGAAGATACATGTTTAAAAACATGTTAGTTAAATATAATTATTATTTTTTTGTGGTTTTAACATAAGTTTAACCTAATCAACTAATTTTAGCACATTTTGCAACATTAGATGAGCCAGTTCCAACTTTCTTTTTTAATAGTTTTTAACCTCCCCTCCGTCCTCCACAGGCCTTCCTGGAGCGGTACCTGTCCCCCGGCCCGACCCTGCAGTACCAGCAGCAGACCGGCAGAGGGCGCCAGTGGACTCTGGTGAGCGAGGAGCCCGTGACCTCGGCCCTCCGTCAGGGTCTGGTCTTCTCCCTGCGGCGCCTGGACTTCTCCCTGGTGGTAACGGTGACGCCGCTGCCCTTCCTGCGGCTCGGGGAGGAGTTCATCGACCCCAAGAGCCACAAGTTCGTCATGAGGCTCCAGTCGGAGACCTCGGTGTGACGACGGAGGAACTGAGCCCCCCCCCTCCTCTGCCTGGACGTGACGGGACACTTGACCGTCGTCCGAATCAGCCCTCCTCTGTTTTTAATGGAGGAACCAATCAAAAGAGAGGAGCCTTTTTGTTGTTGTTTCCTGGAAATAAACCGACGCCTTCACTTCTCTTCCTGCGAGTGTAAAAATCCAGTTTTTGAACTAAAAGGGGGCTTTTTTTGATGTTTGCCCCTTGTTTTGCTGTAACCACTGAACTACATTTCTGTGCTGACTCAAGGCAGGAACATCAGAGGAAGTGGAGATTACATCACAGCTGTCACTTCCTCTCTGGTGTTCTGTAAACAGAGGACCAAAGCTCTGACACAACAAGTAGGCGGAGGCTTTTATTTTGAAACTTGCAGAATGTAGCATTAAGTGCCGTGAGTCTCTTTTTTAATGTGACTTTTTTTAAGGAAGAATGGATGTACATTCCTAATTTTTATTTTTATTTTATTGACCTTTTGCTACTCCGGACTCAAAGTGGTTTTTAAACAAGCAGCTTTTATAATTTTATTTTTTACTACTAGTGTCGGTTTAACATTTCCCGCTTCATTTGTATCTTATTTGGATAAAGATATTTTAATATAAGCCTGGTGTCATTTTCAGATCCAGTAAAATAAACCACCTAAATCCATTTATAGCTGCAGCCTAAAACAATGTTTTTCTGTAGTTTTTAGCAACGTTACTCAAACGTGAGTGGGTCCTGAAGCTATTTTTTTGAAGGTGAGCTCAGAGAGGAAAGTATATGTTTGACCAAAATAAACTTTTCTTTTAATATTCCACTAAAGCAGTTTTGAAAAACTCAATCAGCTGACTGGTCCTCTAATGTAAACACAGTCTGAGGTGTTCAGGTGTCGCCTGAGACTCTGTTGTTTCAAGCAACTTCTGCAAAAATGCAACAAAGACGCAGAAAAAAAGATTGTACTAAAAAGGTCCCGCACCCTTTTTTATTAAAGATTTAACTAGATTATTCATGAGTTTATTAATCTGTTAAAAACACTTTTTTTTCAGTTTGAAGAATCCAATTAAATAGTGCTTGATTCAGTCGGCCTCCTGTTTTTAAACCAATGATTCATTCTTTATAAAGTCTTTATAGACTCATGAGTAACCTGTGAATTACAACCCTTCCTCCTGGTTTTTTCAGTTTAATGGCACTCTGCCGTCAGTGACTTTTTCACCGAGAGGTTATTTTAGGCTGGTTTTCATGCGACAGAAGGAACTGAGAGGAGTGATTAAACGAAAAGATTAGCTCGTGTTTACTGAGTCAAAACCACGAAACGTCTTCGCACGGCAGCACGTTCAGGCGTGGGGCAGGACTGCTTTAAACTGCAAACACTTTAAAGTTGAAGTGGACTTTAGAGGTTTGGCAGAAGTAGGGGTCACAAAACACCAAACTGGGTCCTCAGATAAGCTGCAGAAATGTGCTGTTTTTTAACATTTTTATGATTATTAAGGATAAAAAATAGTGTTGTGCAGGATGTTTGTGTCGATGTTCAAACTAATTTAAAAGCAAAGTTTATGTTTTTAAACTGCGGATTAAACGGTTTACGATCATTTCGTTGGTCTTTAGTTTTATATTCTGATGTTTGGACCAGTTTGTTTTTGAAACTTTTAAGAAAGGTGCAAGAACATAAGTTTGCGGCAGCAGGAGGAGGAGGAGGAGGCGTCTCCTGATGGAGCTGCTCTGCTTTAGGACTTCTTCATGTTTCAGACTTGGTGCAGAAACAAGCAGACGTTTGATTGTAACTCTCATCAGGTGCAGCTGATCACCACCTTCGCCTCGCGCTGCCGGCTGAATCCAGCCTAATTCTGCAGGTTTAAACCCCGCCCCCTCACGCCTGTCGGTCAGACCCTCAGACACAACACAGTTTGCCTTTTAACAATTTTAACATTTCAGAAAAAAAAACACATTTTTTTCAATGCACAGCTATTTTTAAGCTCATCTGCCTTTTTTCTATCTTTTTACGGTGCCTAAGTTATGATGCTGCAGTTTTTCTGAATGTTTTTACCTAAAGATAAAAAAAAAGACAAAACGAGCAGCTTGTAAAGATGAATTTGTAATTTGTGTTCCTCCTTTTTGTAACGGTAGCTTGTATAGTGTGATTTCTATTATTAAACCATTTATTCCTTATGGTTCTTCTCTTTGTTGCTTATTTTATCATTTAAAAAGTTGTTAAAGGGGCTCATTGCAAAACATGAAAATAATTCCTGGGTTTTAAGAAACGATGCAGTTTTTTGTAGGTATGCACTCAAGGTAAACAAAACACTTAAAATCATTCAAATTCTCTTTTTTATAAACATATGACCTATTTTCAGTCTGTTTCCCAAAGCAGGAAGTTGTTTCTAGTAAAACTGTTTAGATTTCGTCAGGACTGAATGTTTCGCTCCTGGACTGTTTCTGTTTTTCTGTGAAAATGTGTCGCCACTGACGTTTCACTCAGAAGAAAGAGTTTTTTTTTAGTTTAAAGGGTTTTTTTAGAGGAACTTGTGTGAAAAGATGATGCAGATGTGGTGGGCGTGTGGTTTTCAGCTTCAGAACGGACAGAGAGCCTTCCACTTCCTGTTCGCACTCGCTCGCTGCGCCTCCTCAGATGGTTGGAGACACTTCGCCGACACACAGCAGCAGAGCCGAGCTTTGATCCGTTCTGCCGGTGAGTTCCTCTGGTTTTTATTCATCGCTTTTTTTCCTTTTTGAAATCAGCCGCGGAGGTGGAAAAACTGGCCGGTTTGTGTTGGAGGTGATGATGGTGAGTTCTGTGTGCAGGGGCCACCGGAGACATGAACATTTGTTACGTCCTGGACGGGGTCCTCATCCTGTACGGCATCATTCTCACCGCCTTGTACTGCAGGCTGAGGGTAAGACCCCCTAAAACACACAAACGCTGATTCATCACATATTTATCATTTGAGTTTTATTTATTTTGTTTAAAAAAAAGAGGATTTTACTTTGAAATACTTCTGAAAATGCTCTTATGTTGTCACTAATTGTTGCTTCTTTAATGTCTGCATTTTTTTGTGTATTTTCTTTCGTTTTGTAGCAAAATAGCTTCAAAGGTTCTCCGAAATATTGAAAATTTAGCTAATTTTTCAGCATAATTATCATTTTTTGCTTCCTTTTATCAGATGCGTCCGTCAAACACAACGAGCTCCAGCTATCCTCAGGTAAAGCAACTTTTAAAACCTACATCTGTGTTTATTTGACAATAAAAACAGTTGTTTTTAAAAGCTTGGGTTTAGTTTTGAAGCTTTCTGACACCCAAACGTCACAGTTCTGCTGAAAAAAAACTCCTCGTTTCCTGGAAGAGCTCGAGCTGACCACCACAACCCACATTATTTAGCTTTGCACTCAGAGTTTCCACCGGCTGCAGCTTCCTGCTCTCGTTTTTTTTAATCTTTTTCATTTAAAAGTAAAGATTAGGTTTAATAAATTAAATGCTTTGCAAATTTTAAAGGGAGAATTTTCAGTGGAATCAGATGCATTCATGATTTGTTTCCGTCCCACAGAAGCAGCCTGCAGGTGGAGGCATCTATGAGGTGAGGATTTTATATTTTATTATTTGAAAAGGGAAAAAAAATGAAATCAGTTTTAAAATAGAAAAGTGACGGCACATCTTTGATTTATTAAATTTTTTGTAAATGTTTGTAACAACTGTCACACATTTAGACTGGCTGCAGGAAATGCTCAGAGAAAGGTGTTATTTTGTGTGTTTTTTTTTAACTTTAATGTGTGTGTTCATGTGTGTGTGTGTGTGTGTCCTGTAGGGTCTGACCTCTCGCACCACTGACACCTACGATATCATTAAAATGGAGAAAAAACCCGTCGTGTGACAGAAAATAACTTTATGAAGTCTGGTTGGATTTTCTTTGTTTATACTTTCTTCTTCTTCCTTTTTATTGTAAAAAAAAAACATTTATTTCCAAACCTTTTCTGATGCCTGCATGAAATGATATAAATACTTTATTAATTTAACATTTTCCTATTAAAGCACCAAGTTGTATTTCTGCTGGTTTTCCTAAAGCTTCTGTCTGAAGATGTTTTCTGTTTCTGTTTGTGACTTCCTGTCTTTAATCTTTAAATTCAGGATGTTGTTTTACTCAAGCAAATATTTCTTTATGAAGATAAATAAGATTTATTTGACAGATTTTACAGATTTGTATGTGTTGATTGAGAGAGATTACAAATAAAATAATTTCAGTTTTTTACAAATAAAACTGGATTTTAGTCGTATTTCAGGTGGGGATTTCAGGGACCTAAAGAGGAAATAGATTTCTGAGTTTTAGTAAAACAGCAGGTTGTCAAATAAATCAATGTTTTTGTTAAACAATATGAATCATGTTTGGAATCAACCAATATCTCTGGAATCCATCGTCTTCTGACATCAGTGATGGTTTCCAAGAGTTTCTGTTGGCAATAAAATAAATTGTGTTATTAAATCAGTAATTATGTAATTTATGCTTCAACTTGTTGAAATCATTTGATTAAATGTCTTTGCTGTTGCTTTTCTCTATAATTCTGCAGCATGTGTGTTTTGTTATTATTATTATTATTATTATTATTATTATTATTATTATTATTATTATTATTATTATTGATAGCAGGCAGCAAATCCAACAACCAGAAGAGAAATCTGACATGGGACGGTAAATGCAACACGTCATAGAGGAAAACCAAACTGAACATACAGTGAGTCCAAGAAGTATTTGATCCCTTGCTGATTTTCTTTGTTTGCCCACTAATAAAGACACTATCCTTCTG
>JAUBOC010000078.1:3482933-3500071 GCA_032275365.1 Anablepsoides cearensis | reverse complement strand
TTTTATTTTGGGGAAAAGTTTTGTTCAGCCTTGATATATGTATATAAACTGAAACAGCTGGACTAGTGCATCCTAAAGTTAACATACACTAATTATTTTAATACAACAGTCATTTCTGCATTTTTGGGGAGCTCACCTCCCAATAAATGTCATTACAGAAAATCTAACTGCTCATTTTAAATCAGTACTTTTACTTTTATTACTTAATTACAAAAATATCAGATACTTTAAGACTTTTACCAAAGTAATTTTTGGTAAGATACTTATACTTTTACTCAAGCATCACTTTGTAGTACTTTATACAACACTGTTTTTATGTGTTTGCTACTGTTGATTATTGTGGCGGCCATCTTGAATCAGACTGACTTTTAATCATAACTGTGCATCCAATGATTTCTTTCTGAAAGTTTGATTAAAATTAGTTATGTGGTTCATGAGATATTTCGCTAACACACGCAGATGGAGTCAAATACATGATCCCCTGCCTATATGACAACACAAATGACTAAATTATATAAAAACTAAACGGTTCCTGCCAGCGCCGTAACTCCCTCCTCCCTCCCGCCTGCTGCAGGAGCGTCAGTCCAACATGGGTGGGAACTGGGGGTCCGGAGGAGTGGTGGACCGGGACGAGTACGGACGTCCCGTCGTCTGGCAGGAGGACGAAGAGAGCCTGAGAGCCGTAGAGATGGACGGAGAGAAGGAGGAGCGCAGGAGGAGGGTGGAGTCGTACGTGAAGAACAGCAACATGTCGCTGGTACGTGTCGCTCCTTCATTAATGTTGTCATGGAGGCCAAACAAAACAGCCAAACAAAGAACCTGGAGCTAATTTTAGAGCTGGAAACCTGTCTAATGTAAGCTTTTCTGTGTTTTTACTTCTGTCCAATAATTTAAGCTTTTTATGCTCCTTTCAGATTCATTCTGCTGTTTTTATTCTATTTTTCTGCCTTTTCAGCTACTCTTAAGCTGTTTTCTTTGCTTAATTGAGTGTCATTCAGCTGAATTTAAAATTTAATGAAAACAAACCGATCCATTTTACTTTTGTATGTTTTTGATACGTATCTTGTTCACACAGTTTTTGTGCTATTTTAACAATTTATATCAAAACAATCCGCTCGTTCAGAACATTCTGGCTATGATTTTTGATATTAATATAAACTTGAGATATTTAGCTTTTTCATTTTTTACTTTGTTCTGATTTTTTAACTTCTTTGTGCAAATTCCAGCTTATTTCATCTTTTTTTTGCTCACTTTAGCTGTTTTCAGCATTGTTTTTTTTTTGTGGCTATTTTTCAGTTTTTTTTCTGCTAAAATGTTTTTTTTTGTGGTTTCTCTGTTTTTTTTCGGCAAATGTTCTCTGTTAGTTTCTTTGTACTAATTTAAGCTTTTTAGCTACTTTTCAGCATTTTCATCTTATTTTTAGCTGTTTTTTCAGCTAATTGTGATAATTTATGCTTCTTACTGCTTACGTCAGCAAACATGCTCTTTCATTGATGATCCCTGTAAATGTAAAGGTCATAATATAAAAGTTTTTTTTTTACTTTTTTATTTATTTTTTACGTTTTTTTACCTTCTTTTGGCTAAATTTCAGCTTTTTTTTTTTTTTACATATTATTCACAAATTCTATTATTTATTGCAACTTCTTTCTAGGAATTTCAACTTTTTTCTGCTTTTCAAGCTACGCTCTTTGCTCTTGAACAGCGTGTCGGTCCTGAAGGCAGTTTTGTTTGTAACGTTTTCATTCATTAATGTGGTCATGGAGACAAAACAAAACAGGCAACAAAAGAACAGGAAGCTAATTTTAGATCTGGAAACCTGTTGGTGACTTGATAATACCTTCAGTTTATTTTTATTTTAATGAAAAACTCTTAAAACAATCCTGATTTATAGCTATATTTCCTACAATAGTTAAGTTTATCGCAAGTTTGAACAAAAATAGCTCCAGTTTGATCAGTTTTACAAACATTGAGCTAACATAAAAAAAATCAGCGTTTGTGAGGAAATAAATCAAATAAAATGCTGTTTCCAGGATTCAGGTCTTCCGTCGTCACTGATTCCCATGAAGCCTCAGCAGGACGACTGCACCGGGCGCAGAGAGTCCGACCTGGGTCACCTGCAGAAGGGGAGCCCCGCGTCCGGAGACGAGTGGCTCCCCACCCAGTCCGAAGCGGACACTCACGATGAAGAGGGCAGCTGCAGCTCCCACAAGATCTCCGAGACCCTCGCCAATCATTTTTACTACTACAACGGGGTCCTCAGGCCGAGGCCGCACTCCAACGCCATCCTGCTGCACCCCCAGCCCCAGATCATCTGAGCCTCAGGACTCCCCTCCAGAACTCACAAACGTCACACAGTGTGCGACTTCTCAGACAAAACTACATTTTTATTTTTTATTTGGGACATTTTAAACCGTTATCCTTCCTATGACAGCTGGAGTTTTTTTTTACTATTTGGGGGTCTTTTTTTTATGCCTGTTTGGTTTTGTTACAAGAAGAAAAATGACACTGGAATCCAGCAAAGATCCATGGTTGGATATTTTTAAAGTTAATATTTAGAAAATCTGGGGCTCAAACTGTGAGTGAAACTCTTCTTATCCCAGAGTATAAAAGCAAATATGCTACATATAAAGTGTTCTTGTTGAATTACACTTGAAAACAGTTTTAAATTCTGTATTTTAGTTACACTGAAACAATTTAAGAAAGATATGTTGATGTTTTAGTTAGGGTGCTCACGTGGAAGAGATTTTATGTGTCTGTATATATTTTATACGTAGTCAGTAACCCACAACATTATGACCACTTGCTTTACATTGACTGGGTTAATATTATCTTTAAAGTGTCTGTGACATGCATAACCTTCAAATACAAAAAGCCAAAGGAACTCTTAAGCACATGGTTTTATCCATTTTGTCAGATTTTCTTCTGAACTTGTTTCAAGCAAATGTGAAACAGGAAGTGACATCAAAGGGGAACTATTTAAGAAAGAAAACTCTGGTCTTTGTTTATTGAAGGAATAATATTTGAACTCTGATTCTTCTTTTATAGTGACTCAAAATAATCTAAAGAAACAGATTCTTCTCTAGTTTGTGTTGGCCTCTGTAGCATCGCTCTGTTTACATGCAGGCATTCCCCTTTGACATCACTTCCTGTTACTTCACATGCAAATATCTCAACTACTGTTCATGTCAGCAGCATTTTTTTTTGCAATATGTTATCTTTCTAAAAATGCATTCATATCCATTACAAATGTATGTCACAGGCACTTTAAGAGCCATTTTCACCATTCAGGAATCAGAATATGGAGGGGTGTCTCCCACTGTTTTAAGTGTTTTGTGCTAAATAATGACAGACTTGACCAACGGAGAATAATTTCTTTATAAAAGTACTGTCAGGTGACAATGAATACACTGTAAAGTGCTTTATACTGTGAGTGTCTTATTTTTCTGTGACACTGGAAACATGTAAATATTAAAAAGTATGTCTTGACTTTACATTTTCATCGTAGAATTTTGAGAAGACTGTTATAAATAAATCGAAGGCACATTCAAAAGATTGGAGAGGTCAGAACACAAGTTAGAGTTTTACTGAGGGTCAAAGCAAGCGGATAAGAAACGGTCCAACTGTGTTACTCTGTAAAACAATCATTTGTTTTACCTGAAGAAGCTAAACACAGCAAACTTTAGAGCAGAGCCAGGTCGACTGTTTAACAGCTTAAATATGTATTCTGTCAGATGTGAAGTACAACTATTTTCTTTTCCCAAAGCAATGAAAAGGGGAGAAAAAAACCCGAAACCTTTAATTCAAATATTTAGCTGCCATAAGATGAGTTACTGTGTCCTCAACTAAAAGGAAATATTCCCTGTGAATCATAAGCATGTTCTGAAATATATCCTTTGTCCTATGATGAAACATTTCCATTCTTCCTCAGGACTTCTGAACCCGTATTTATCAAACTTCTTTAAGTGGAATTTTAGACTTAAGAGCTGTTCGGCTTTTGGAGAAAATATTAAGCTATCAGCTGGTGAGTGCATGTAAACGACCCCAGCCTAATCTATCAGTACAATGTGACATATATGAACATTAGTGTGTCGAATGTGGAATCATTTGAAGATTTTCACAGTTTTTACTTGACATTTCTCAGGGAATAATGCTGAACATGAAATCCGATGAAGTGACTGATCCATGTCGGGGAATTAACACTTTGCTTAAATTCAGACTGAGATGCTTGATAAATGACTTTTAGGCTCAGCTTTTAGCCAAGAAATCTTTTACCCTTAAGTCCACTCTTAACATTGTTTTAAGAAGTTCGATAAATACAGACCCAGGTCTCTTTCAGGATAACAAAACTCCAATCTTTAAGGCCTGAGTGATCAAAAATGGTTCAATAACCATAAAAACATTACAAATAAAATGATCTGGAACTGATGGTCACCAGATCTCAACTTGTTTGAAATTTTTAAAGGAATATTTATCCAAAGCAGAACATCTCCAGTTTTTTTATCATTAAAAAAACAAACAAAAAAACAAACAAACAAACAGATATTTGTCTCATAAGTAAAATACATGAAACCACTTACAGTATGCGTCATAGTACTTAGGCAGTCTGGGGGAAACTCATTTTAAATAAGAAATAATAAAGTCTAGTGGTTCAAGCTGATTTTTTTTTTTTGCCTTTTTCTTTTTTTTTAATGCAACTATTTCAACTGTCTCTAAATCCCACTGACTCACATCGAATTAGCCAAACTTTTAGGATCGAGGGGAAATTTTTCTTATATAAAGCCAAAATTTATATTCATTAATGTGCATATGGTTTGGGTCTAAAGTGTTGTTCACTATCTGACACGTATTATTTATCTGACTATCTGACATTTAAACAGACCAGAGTGATCTTAAGTTCTCACAACCCATTAAAAGCCAAAGTTAAAATCTATCTAAAAGGTGGCAGGGTAAAATGAGTTGGCTAATATAAAAACCTATAAATTAAACAGCGTTTTGTGCAAGCGCTTCTTTGTGAGTTCGTTGATGCGTCCGCAGGTTGCTCCTCTGAGAAAAACACTTGCCACATATGTTGCACGTGTACGGTTTCTCCCCCGTGTGGATGCGCTGGTGAATCTCCAGGTGGCTGACCCGGTCGAAGCTTTTGCCGCAGAACGGGCAGATGTACCACTTCTCCTTAATGCGGCGACTCGCCACCGCTTTGTGCAACTCCGGGTCGTTTAACAGAAACAGTCTGCTCTCGGAGCTAAAGGGTGACGTGTTTTTAGATGGCTGCTGTTTTTCTGAGAGGAACCCAACAGGCATTTCTCTCTCTGGATGGTTTACAGATTGATGACTTGGTTGAGGTTGGCTGAAAGTCGCAGGAGGTCTGGATAAACCGGTGGCACCTTGCACCGTCCCGTTATCCCTCATGTATCGGTCAGAAAACACTGCTGAATTATCAAAGATGTCCACGGCATTTTGAATGAGCAAGATTTCTGAGTCCAACTGCTTTGGTTCGTAGAAGCAGTCCGAGTCATCCGCCGTGTCGCTGTCTCCCACAGAAATAGTCAACCACTGCTGGGTATCCTGATCCTGTAAAACTTCAGCAGGTTGTTGGTTTTGCTCCTCCTCCTGATGCATTGCTCCATCGCCGCCGCTGGGCTCCAACTCCAGCGTCTGCTCTACGATCTGAACGTCATCGTCATCTTCTAGCTTGACTACCAAGTCTTCATCAGATTCATCATCAGCCTCCCCGAGGTCTGAGTTGTGATGTTTTGTCTGGTTTTCCTCTGTCTGATCAGGAGGTGTTCTGCTATTTACTGTAGTGTTTACCTCATGTCTGATGCTCTGGTCAGAAGACGACTGCACTGAATCACCTGGACCTGGAATGACAAGACAGTATTTCTAAAAAGTGTTTAAGCAGAACTTAAAAAACAATAAGTCAATTCACAGGTGTGAAAAATTCAATGTTGAAAAGGCAGGTACATAAGTCATTAAATTCAATTTGATTCAGATTTGAATCCGGAAGATGGAATAAAAAAAGAAGTATTTATCAGATTTTATGGCAGATTACCTAAAAATTAAATAATCCCTTTCTGAATTTAGCATAAATGTCAATTTAATATTAACAAATATGATAAACTTTAACTAAATATAAAATATAATTACAACAATTCATACTACATAAATTATTTCAGAGTAATTTTTAAGCTGTAGTTCTTACCATCACCAGCAGGTGGCGGCAGCCTGCTCTGCTGCTCTCTCGTGGAAAAAGACGAGGACTTATTATTTGAAGCCTGAGAAAGAGACATTAAACGCTCATTTTCCATCGACACCAACTTGTTGTTCAAAGCTTTAATTTCGCTTTCTCTCCGACGGAGCTCGACCTGAATGAGAGCGAACCCGTCCTCCCACAGTTTGCTAATTTCCACCACGGCGGCTTTGGCTAACATATCCATGATGGAGGCTAACTTGCTCTGAAAAGCCACACAGTTGATTTCCATGTCGGCCCTGTGCGGCGGCCCAGCTGGCTCGAACGACATTTACGGACGTTAAACCTCCTTCATGCAGGGACAAACAACGAAACAACAGCAGCGTCCGCTCACTGTTACGGCTTGCATATGCTGATTTGGGTAAAAACCATAAAAATGTAGCATAACAGCAACAGGAAATGGTTCTGATCACGTGAGGATAAAATGAGCGCTTCTGGTTGGCCAGAATTTAGCTGGAAAACGTGACGTTGTGGTATTTAACCACTGATGCTTGGTATTCTGTGATAAATTACATGTTTATTTCTAACACATTTATTCATATAAAAGCGAATCAAAGAACATAGATGCATTATATTATTTTCAAAGCTATTATGTAGAAATATATAATTAATTCGTGTTACAAAAGTTCAGAAACTTTCAGAGGGAAGTTAAACTTGGGAATTCTGAAAGTCTTCCGAATTTGAATCTTTCGAGACAAATGATGGGATATAGTAGCATCATTGTTCCTGTTTCTTTATTAGAATACAAATAATAGTTCTGCCTATGTTTAACCACCAGCAGGTGAGGCTGTATATCCACTTATTTAATGTGCTCACCGAAGTTGAAATCATGTAACCAGAGGGCATTTTGTTAATACAATCATCTTGACTGAAAAGAAAATAGTAGGTTAATAAAAAATGTGACTTCAAGTTTTGTTCTGTTGTGCATTTACAATCTTAATTTTGACCTAATACGATGATAAATAAATAAGACATAGTATACCTGATGATATTAAGCAAGTATCTTCCTTTACTCACTATATTAGACATTTAATCTGTCAAATGTTAGTCACACTGCAAACCAGCACTAAAATCCCCCACCACATCCAGCCCTACATTCCAGTTTTGTACACAATATCATTATATGTCTGAGAAGAAACATAAACAAATCTGTAGAGAAAAAAGTGATGTCGCACAATACTATTTAAATCGATAAACTTCTTTAAATAAATTTACATTATAGCTCAAAATATATTTCTAGATATAATGTTATCACAATTTTTTAGTTCGTTTTTCACAAAATCTGCTGCTCAGCGGTCACATGATTAAACACGCAACGCCCATTGGCTCGCTGACTTGCCAATCATACGTGGGCGGGGTCAGTGGGATGGAAGCAGGGAGACGACGGAGCTGTCAAACCCCAACAATCGTTTGAAATATCATCAAACGAGCGCAGCAGAAACCGTCCTGTTTTGCCCCTTTGTTGACATAATATCGATACAAGCGGATTTTCCGTTGAATTTTGGGATTTCAGCCTCTGGATATTTGGACTTTGAAGCCGTCGCCGTGAGCAACTTGTTGTTTTTGTGCGCGTTTGTTAGGCTCTGAAGCTAATGTCTGTTAGCTTCGCTCCAGTTTTGTTGACAAACTAGCCCGTCCGCTAGTCCGCAGTTTCTGCCTCGTTAGCTGGGTCGTTTGCTAAGAAATGTCTCCTGGCAGAGGCATGGGACCCAGCTTGGAGTCTTCTTGTAAACTCTTCAGCGAAATAAAACCAGGTGAGTCCGCTAAACTTTGAGGAGTAAACCATACTTTGTTGCTTCTGCTTTGTTTACATTGTTTTCACCCTGCAGTCTACAACAAACTCTTAACGAATCAGCACACATTTAACCATATTTTGGTACTTTATTAATTCGTCTCCACTTAACATGGTTTGTTTTTGAAAGCTCCTTATACAGATCAGTTGCATCCAGCCAGGTAATGGTAAAGGTGTTTTCCCTATTAGTATGCTGATTACTCACAAACCACTGAAGAATGACTGGTATGCATCGCCTCACATACCATGGATGTTTACAGAAGGAAATTCTATCAGATTTTAAAAAAATGTCACTTTATCATTGTTGCTAAAATGATCCCAGGATAATTTTCCATGCAAAACATCCCCTCATTCCCATTTATTGTCTGCTCTGTAGTGACAGTAAATTATTTGCTGAAGCCTAACATTATAACATCACTTAGCTTTTGATTTAGTGGTGACTGGCTCTATTAGTCTGTAATCCACTGGGACACAGCTGGATTGTGCTCAACCCTCCCAAACCACTTTTAAAACATTTGGCCTGAGGCTGCTGTGGTGTGATGCCCCATCTGTTTTGAAGCAGCAGCAGGCCACATTTAAAAAAAAAAAAGACCCAAAAAAGCAAGTCTTTTTAAAATTCCACCCAGTGTCTCTTTAGTGTGGTGTTTCAGATGCAAGCCTTTTGAACACGAAGGCAATAGAGTGTAGATTGGTAACAAATACAATATTCAACTTGCCTCTGTTTTTGTTTTATCACTTGCAACATTACAGAGGGTTGTTATATTTATTTTTAATAAGTGTAATATATATTATGTTTGATTTTTTTAAGGATAATTCCACAGTATTAAGCCTTTGCCTTTAGTTTTTTGTTACCTATAAACAAAAAACGACACTAAACAGAGCCGATTGTCAGCCTGTGAACAGCTTTCTTTACCAGCACATCAATATATATTTTTACAATAATTTAGCTAAGAGATATTTTATCTTTATGTGACATGGACTGATTAATAACCCAGATCATGGATCATTTGGCTCATCAGAAGGCATTAAGAGTTAAGAAATACTTTTAATCACGCTCAACATCTCAGGCTTTTAGTGCCATGAAGGAGTGTTCACGTGTGAGAAAATCCTTCTCTGACCAGATTGCTTTGACCACTAATGTGGGCGTGTGAATTCAAAAACCTTACTGGTTGCTGTGAGTCGTAGGGTGAGCTAATGTTCTTCTAGCAGACCTATTCTCATCCACTCATCTACTACATACAGTAAATGTGTCTCTGCTCCTGGATGGAAACCCTTCTGAAAATAGACAGGAAAGCTTAGGCCTGGTTCTTTTGGCTTGTGTTTTTCTTGGCACAAGAACTTTTCTTTTTCTTTTCTTTATTTATCCTGATGCACCGTATTGGCAAGTTCCCCCCCCCCCCCCCAAAAAAAAAAAAAAAAGAATTTGTAAAATAAATACATTTAAAAAAAGAAAGAGAAGAATTTGAATCCTTTTAAGGATATGCCTGGGACAGAGAGTGATCACAGAAGCCATGTAGGTGGGAGCTCTCTGAGGGTAGTGTCACTGTTGTTGTTAGGATCTAATCCTTTCAAACCTCATCTGGGCCTCAGATTGAATGTTGGCTTTCAGCATTCCTTGTTGAAACCTCCACTGATTTGTAAATTTCATCTTGTTGTTAAAGTTTACAAATGTATGTTTTGCTCCACACTAACAGTAAACTCTTAACCAAAAAGAAAACATAAGTAGGCCCTCTGGACGGGTTCTTCTTTACCTGGATTACTGAGATGCATCAGGACAGTAAACTCTTAACATCGGACAAAAATGACTGGAATTTATTGTGGCTGCTTGAAAATACCTCAGAGTGCAGAATTATAGGCTTTGTTGTATAAGAGATTCATATGAATTCTGACCTTTGTAAAGGTCACTGTCACAAAAAATAAAGAATTTAAAAGTAATCTTAAGGCCCTTTAGAGATGAATGAAACAAGTTTTAATAATTCATCAAATACAGTCCAAAAATGTATAATTAAGTCGAATTAAATAAAAAAAACACAAGAAATTCAGTTTAATTATCCAACTTATTAAATGCAAATTTTTTTTTAAACTATATAATCTAAAGATGGAAGCTAATATGTCACTGGATTATAAACCTTTTTTCAATACACAATGAATGTTTAATGTGCATATATATCATGAAACTGGTCTGTTTTGAACAATTTTAATATATTGTATGTCATTTGCATCCTTTTTTGTTGTATATTTTAATTTCTTATACTGAATAAAATTGAAATTTTAAACATTTTTTAGAGATCTACTTCTAGTATCATCTGTTTCCGCCATTATTCCTTTGTTATCTTTAGCTATTTTTGTGCAAATCAAACAAATAAATTAACAGATAACTAATAGTTTGTTAGATGTTTTATTAAAGACACCTTAAGTAATAGATTAATGATTGAATGGTTCTTGTTTAGTGTAAATAATTATGAATCCCAATATACTGACAATATTTTTGATGCCTCTAATATTCTCCTTCTGTTGTTGAATCTTTAAATGTATCTGAATTATATAAAAGCGCTGATGTAAGGTTAATTAAAACTTTAAAGTACAGTAAATGTTGCAGCTTAGTACTGTGCATTATTTGTAAATTCAGTTAAGAAGTAGCTAAATTTGTCAAAAGGATGTAAAGAGCTTTACATGGTAAATCTCATTACACCTCTAAGTCCTCTTCTTAAATAAAGATTTGCTTCATTGATAAATAATTTGTTAGGCTCTCAATCTGAGGGGACAGTTATGAAATAACAGGCAACACAATGGATTTTCCAAATGGTTACCTGATTGTTTGGAGACTTTCTGCTTCACATTTGATCAGATTTATTTGGTTAGTTTTACTTTTAGCCTGAACATTTGGGAAATGGATTTGTATCCAGGCTGAATGTTATAATTAGAAAAAAAAAACTTTCTCTTTCAAAAACTATTTTTAAAGAATATGAAAGGCACATTGTTTACAAGCATGAAAAAGTTCTTCAGCCGCAGACTTCCTTCCCCGTCCCTCTTTGTACCCTGCTGACTTTGTTTTGGATGGTAGAAAAGGTCCAAGACCTGAGCTATTCCTTGGCTAATCTCCCATAATTGGACAATCGACCTTTATTACAGCCATTACACTTGAGTCTGTTGAGCTGTGGTGACTTGTCTCATCAATACTGAGATCAGAGCCAGTGTACAGAAACAGCTGCTTTTTAGTTAATTTTAATTTAGACCCTTGTTTTAGTGTGAGTAAAACACCGGCTCATTAATTTTCTGCTTTTATTTTGTCCCAGGTTTCCAAGGACTGACTGCATCCCTGTCAAACATGTGAAGTTCTTATCATGCTGGACTTCTCATTCACAAGCAGCGATGAACTGGACTCATTAGAAACTTGGAATCTTGGCAGAATTTGTCGAGCAGAACACCCAGAGTAAGAGCTAAAGCTGAAGTCTATGAGCGCGATCGGTTTTCTCCCAGGACACGAACTGAAAACGTACTGCGCTGCCGTGAACCCCTCGGCGTCTTCAAAACAATCCAGTCCTCTTGTCATGTGGGTTCATTGTGGAAAAAGGCCCATATCACCGCCTTTCACGTCACCATGGACCGGAATAAACGCAACTCTATTGCTGGGTTCCCTACATGGCCTGAACGCCTCAGTGACGACAGAGACGGCACTGGAGGGGTAGGAAATTGTGAGATGGGCCCACCTTCGCAGGTCAGTATTTTTTTTTTTACAGTTCAGTTTAGATGAAATAAATCAGGAAACCAAGACTTTTTATTTTTTAGTGCACTTGATTTGCTACTTAGACCATAGTGTCCGCACATCCTTAAAAAGTCTTAAAGTCTTAAATTGGACTTGCTAAAACCTGCAGATACCCTTTAGATCATCCCCTTTAGCCAAAAAGGTTTGTTTTTGTCTGCTTCTTCAGTTTTGCTGTTAATGGCATAAATTTGTTGACTGACTGACTCACACACAAAAAAAAAACACAAAGCTCTGTTTAGTCACAAGTTGGAAGTGGTATTATTTAGGTAGTGGAGCTTTTAGTAAACATCTTTTTTTTTCCTAAGTCAATTGTTGATTTTAGGTTTCTTTCTGTTAGGATTTTAAAGTCAAATCAGTTTTTCTATCCACTTTTTGGTCCTGCTACCATATCCATTACAGGACACGTAACCAGCTCCTCTTCATCTTTGTGTTTACTAAAGCATGTTCATCAGATAAGTCTTCACCGGTTGGTTCTTGTATTGTTTGGTTCCAGGTGGGCAGGGTGTGTCCGTCCTCCTACAGAGCCCTCATCAGTGCCTTCTCTTGTCTGACACGCCTCGATGACTTCACCTGCGAGTGGATTGGTTCGGGGTTTTTCTCTGAAGTCTTCAAGGTGCGTAAAAATCAGCTACTGCCATTTTCATGTTTTTTTAGTTTTCCTTTCACCGCACCCTTTATGTCCTCTGATTTTTTTTCTGTTCCCTCTTAAGCTCTTTTGCTTCTAATTTGCACCAGCATTATAATATGAGAAAGTTGTCTTGAATGAATTTTAACCAAACTATTGAACCTAACCTGGTTTTCCATTTGATTTACTCTCGTCATGTTGACACACTTGGTGAGTTAAAGACTGACTCTGAGTTATCTTCTCTAACTAGTCTAGTTTTGAGATTTTGAGGTCAAATTAGACATCACTTAAACACCCCCTGCCCTCCAGGCATGTGAGTGTAGGTCACACAAGCATTTTTGCCGTCATCCTGTCAACAAAGAGACAAATTTGTTTTTTAAATCTCTTGTTTCCTTCCTAACAATAAACTTAAGACTCAGAGTTGTAAAGTAACTAAGTACAAATACTTTGTTACTGTACTTAAGTATAATTTTTGGGTATCTGTACTTTACTTGAGTAATTATTTTTCAGCCTACATTTTACTTCTATTCCTTACATCTAAAAAAATGGAAAGAAGTAGAAAGTTGTTACATTTATTTCATTTTAGTTTGTTTTCATTCCAGCTTGTTATTGTAAAAAATAAATTTTATATATATCATGAATTGTATTATTACATTTGGCTGCAGCCCTCAGATAGATTTTCATTTTGGAGAAAAGTTTTGTGCAGCCTTGATATAAACTGAAACAGCTAAACAGTGCATCCTAAACTTAACTTAAATTAAAAAGCATTTCAAAACAATATACGGTAGTCATTTCTGCATTTTTTGTGGAGGTCACCTCCTGATAAATGTCATTACAGAAAATCTAACTGCTCATTTCAAATCAATACTTTTACTTTTAATACTTTAGTACAAAAAATATCAGATACTTTAAGACTTTTACTCAAGTAATATTCCTAAGGGAGACTTTAACTTTTACCAAAATAATTTTTTGGTAAGATACTTGTACTTTTACTCAAGTATCACTTTGTGGTACTTTATACAACACTGGACTCAGTTTGATTGAGATGTACAAATATATATATACTTATCTTTAAAAAGGAGCTGAGTTGCACAAATGTGTTTGATGTGATGTCTGTGTGAGATGATCATTTTAAAGCTTATGGACAGGAAATAGCTTGATGTTCTGTTTTATTTGTCATCAACTTATTAGTCAAGTTATAAACAGGTTGTCAAAGTTTTATCTTGAATTTTCAGCATCACTTCAATGCAAGACGACAAGCCGTTTCTTAGTCCGTCCCACATTAGTTCTTTAATGGTTTAATGACCTGGTTTGTTCAGTTGTGTCTGAAGATGAATGGACTACTGAGACGGGGATGACAGGTGACGGCTAATGTTTAAACTGCCTCCTTGTGATTAGGGATGGCAACTTTAATTGTCTTAAGCACTTGGTTTAATGTAACCCTATTGTGTTGTTGTTAGAGCAGCTGCCAAAAACACTTGTTGTTGGCTATTTATAAAACACTGGGGCTTGTTCAAAGGTGACAGCGAGTCAAAGAGTGGCACTAATAACCGTAGCTTATGATTTAAATGATTATTATTACAATGGGCTGTACATCTATAACTGATTTAATTTATGGAGTTAACCCAATTTAGCATGGCTGCCAAAAGCTAATTGACATTAGCCTACTTAAAAACGTCTATAACCCAGTGAATTCTACAGATATAGATTTGAAATTTAGGGTGGTAGTAGCTGAGAGTCCTTCACAACACATACTCTAATAGATTGTGCAAGATGTTGCAATGTTTAAAATTGGCTATATCGCTGGTATTTTTCAATGTAAAATTATATTTGTATAATACTTTCATAAAAAGCAGTTAATAAAGCATTTTTTTCATTATTTTAAACATTTAGCTAAAAGAGCATATGCCATTAAATGAAACAAGTGTCTTATTAAAATAAATCAGTAATTTATCCTCTGTTTTGCTTTGTAAAATTCATTGATCCATTAAAAAAATCTCTCGCAAAACACTTTTTTAAAGTTCTAGTGTGTACAAGGGGCTTTTATTTTAATGCCCATTTGTCAAAACCTATCATTGACTTTGAACGATGACACATTTTTATGTTTACTTGTGAGTCTCTGTGTTTCATTAAGAGTCAAGATGTGTTCAGACAGACTTTATTTTTACATACTTGGTCTTTTACAGAAATACCCCCACTATGACATTAAATGTAGGCACCACCTTGTGGGGAATTCCTGTGAGCAATGCTTTGATACCTGTAGTGAAGTTAAGGGCAGTCTGCTTCAAGGAGGACGGTAAATGAAAAAGTGGTGAAAATAATGAAGGGAAGAAGCAGGTGGAAAAGCCTCTGATGGTGGAGGGTTGTGCTGAAAAGCCTGTTAAAGGAGATGATAATGGGAGGGGTGTTTAGATGAGGTTTTAGGTGTCCAATAAGTACAAAGAAAGGCACGGAGGAGGGCTGTGGAGGAGATGAAGAGGAGTTTGAACGAGGACAGGGTTTGGAGAAGATTGACAAAAGGGGTTAGGTTTTTCATCTGACATGAGGGCCTGCAGAGGTGGGGGGAGACATCAGAGGAAGATGGAGAGGGGAGATATTCCTACTACTGCAGGGAATGATTAGGACTGCCGGTTTGTTTGAAGCCACAGTGAGGAGGAAAAAGAGGGGGATCAGGAAAACAAGTGGGGGGGATGTGAAGAGCGATGAATTGGGGGGTCGGAGGAGGATAGACGGATGTGGGGGGAGGAGGCCTTCAGAGGAGTGGCCATCTGTTGTTTCTGCTGTCCTGCGGTGGAGACTGTCGCCTCTTATGGCCAAGCCCCCTCCTTTGAACTTGAACAGAGAGATTCTGTGTGTATGAGACGGAGGAAGACGGAGATACAGGAAACTCTGATCATTGGAATACAAATGCTTGATCCTTACGGTCTTACCTTACGATAATCCTGTCCGCTTTATTGTTAAGGCTACGTTAAAGGTAGCTAATATTAAAAACTGACATAATTTTAACACTTTACACCAGTGACTACTGAATCATTAGTTCAGTAATAAAAAATTAAGAATAAAAACCAACAACATTGGTAGAAATATAACCAACAATGTACTACGGTTTAATAAAAGCAGTTCTAAATAAATGCGTCTTCAACTTATATTTGAACAAAAAATAAGTTATTGGTATTCAGTGGTAATGAATTCCTTAATTTTGAACCAGCTACAGCAAATGAAGGGTCGTCCCACTGTTTGGACTTTGATCTTGGGACTTCCAAAAGATGTTGGTCAGCAGACTTTAGAGTTCTGAGTGCACGATGTGCTTGTAAAAGATCACACAAATAAGAAGGGGCAATACCACAAACAGCTTTAAAAACAAACATGAAAAGTTTAAGTCAACCCTAAAAACAAACTGGATGTCAATGAAGGGAGTAAAGTACAGGCAAGACTGTGCCTCCTGGTGTTGGTCAGCAGTCGAGCAGCAGCATTCTGGACCAATTGGAGTCGATATAGAGAACCCGGGCTTATTCCAACATAAAGTGCATTACGATAATCAATGCAAGAACTGATCAAAGCATTCATTTCCTTTTCAAGGTACTGTCGACTCAGGAAGGGTTTAATCTTAGCCAGAAGTCGGAGTTGAAAAAAGTTAGTTCTAACGACACAATCTGTCAAATTTTAGACAATCATCAGACAACACATCCAAATTCTTCACCACAGATAAGGAGCCAAAGTACCAAGTTTTTGAACAAAATTTGTCCATACTTGAGCCCCAAACAAAATACATTCCGTTTTGTTTTCATGGAAGTGCAGAAACATTTGTGAAAGCTACTGTCTAATATCCTAAAGACTATTGCTGGGTTTCAGTCATGTGTCCCAGATGATGTGCAAACCTCAGATGGGGGGCAGGAAGTGATTTGCTCCAGTTCAAAACACAGTGAAATGGATCACAGCGAGTACACTTATGCCCTAAATGGGCTGGTGCAGACAAGATATCGTGAAAAAAATACACATGTATTTAGGATATGATCCATATTGTCTTAATAAAAAAGACTTGTTATATAATCTGGAGAATTTACCTGGTGTTGAGGCAATCAACATAAACTATCTGCTGCAGACCTTGTATTAAACAACGAGGCAGATGAAAGGTTTCAAAAGCCTCAAAGCTACAATTATTTAGTTTCAGGTTGGGTCAAATATTCAGGATCCAAAAAGCTTTAAATTTCTGTCGACTTGTTTCCTCGGTGAGGAGTGACTTGTACTATTTGAAATAATTGGCCTTGATAAGAATGCTATCGCTAATGCTAAAAAACAAGTTAACCCGTTATTTCTATGTGCTTGGATCTACTTGTAAATAATTTAGTTAGCTTCTATATATCCAAATTTGAGTAATTGTCCAATAAAATATCTGAAAACACGATTAAATGATACGATCCTTACCTGTTAGAAAGTGGTCGCTGCAAACCCTTGCATTGTTCATTTCCGCACCTCCTGTTTGCAACTGAAGATTATTGATCCACATGTGTGGTCTTTTTTTTTTTAACTCTCTTGTCACATACAGTGGGGAGAACAAGTATTTGATACACTATTGATTTTTCAGGTTTTCCCACTTGCAAAGCATGTAGAAGATTGTAATTTTTATCATTTTTATCTCTTCAACTGTGAGTGATGGAATCTAAAACAAAAATCCAGAAAAATACAATGTATGATTTTTAAATAA
>JAUBOC010000078.1:3468025-3478132 GCA_032275365.1 Anablepsoides cearensis | reverse complement strand
CAACACAGAACACCAGGGCAGCCTAAAAAGTCCAGATGAGGTCCATAATAAACTACCAGTAACTTAATACTCCTAAAAAGATAATTTTAGATAATTTTGAAGATAATTTTTGAAAGTTTTAATAAAATTTGTTCAGTGGTTGTGAGATGTTTTGCTACTTGTATGGACAAACACACAGAGCACAAACGGGCAAAAACATTATCTTCCTGCCATTTCCTTTAGTCGCAAAGTGATAATAAGATAAGTGACCAAACACACACACAAAAAACGGGTGTGGGACTTTCTCTCAGCTTTACCTAATTTGTTTCCAGTCAAATTCTCTCCGATGTCGTCCTGTTGTTGTGTGCTCAAAGTGTGGTTTCATCTGATGAAAATTTAACGTCTGGTTTTGCATGTCTTTTAATGTTTTTTTTCTTCTTCTAGGTTTAAGGGAGTGTGCGTCCACGAGGGGCAGCTGCACGCTCTGACAGAGGTGAGAGACGCTTCACACAAACTGTTTCCCATTAAAGCTTCAAGTTAACGATACCTCAGATTAAAAATGTCTCCTCTAATAAAAGGCGCAGCGGCGACACACTTACGCTCTCACTGTTATGTCTACGCTCTTCAGCACAGTTTATGCCATGTTCCTATTTTTAGGCAAACATCATGTCATCCACGAACACAACACTCCGGCACAAATGCCTGTAATTGTGGAAAACCAGAAGGGACTGAATGTCCTTAGTGTACATAACAACTTGGCTGTGTGTGTGTAAGAGATACAGAAGGAATTTAATACAGGAGGTTTCCTATCTAGTTAAACACAAACCAGTAAGGTCACAGAGAGCAGCGGTTCAACTCTCCTGCTCTCCTGATGGAAACTTGTTTTATTCTGTATAAATAACAAAAAAAGAGCCAGAGATTCTGTTAAAGTTAACTTTTATCAAGCTAAATAAAAGATTTAAAGTATAAAACAGAATATGTTTAGCTTTTTGTTATTATAAATTATTTCTTTTACTTATAAAAAATAGTTTGAGTTTGCTCAGGTTTTTTTTGCTTTTTTTTCCAAACATCCTATAGCAGGGCTATTCTACTAAATTACTCTGGTGGCCACAGTTAATTCAGGACAACAGCTGAGGGGCCGAACATCCATCAATTAAAGTCATTATGTAAATACACAAAGTTTTACAAAGATCTGTTTCCTTTTGAAATAGTTTATTTTGCTGTATTTAATCATGAATACAACATACAGAACCCTATGTAATAAAAATGGCGATATTAAAATAATGTGAAAAACCAAAATAACACATTATACCTCCTATTTAACACAAATATTTTGACAGCTCTGACTTGCCAAATTTTTAAACATATTGTATTTTCACTTTTATAGTTTTATCTTCAACTGTCTTGAGTGTGCATAGAAATGGTTTTTACCAGCTTCTAGCCAAGAATCTGACATTTCTGTAGATATCAGACATCTAAATAAAAGACCTTACGGTAATTAAATTAGAAAACCAGGGGTTTAAGAGGTGAATGAATCAATTGGCGGACCAAAATTTGGTCCTTTACAGTTCAGACATGGCCCTCAGGCCACCAGTTGAATAGCCCTGTCCTGTAGCAATATCAACAAGAAAACGAAAAAGGCCTTTAAATGTGTAAATGTGGCCTTCATTCTATCATATTATAAATAAGTAGTTACTGTATAAATGTGTCAGAACCAGAATGGAGAACAAGTATTAATTGCGTAACTGTACTTGAAATGTTGAGTCATCAATGTTCTCACAGATAACCAGAGAAAACACACATACACTCACGTATATGTGTATAAATACACACGCATATTACCCGTTTAGTCAGTACTTTAGTCAGTAGCTTAAAATAATTTAATATAGTTTAGTTCAGGGGTCTGCAACCTGTGGCTCTGGGGCCACATGTGGCCCTTTGTTTCCTCAACAGCAGCTGGCCAAATCTAACATAAGATTAAATTTGGGGGGTTTTATACTCACAACAGAAATAGACTCCATTTGTTTGCAAATATGTGATTAATGCTACTAATGCAAAGAGTGAAACCTGTTGATTAGATCATGCTAGCAGCCACTTCAGTAATCCTTAATCAGCCTTAAAGTAGAACCTTTTCTCTCAAATTCATTTAAAAACCTTTAAAACTGGACTAAATAATCATAAGAATTAGAAAAAAATATACTTCAGACGGTTTTCAATTCAATTTGTTATAAACTCTACACAGTATTTTCCTTGTTTACATGAATATGATCTTTTTTTATCCTAAAGTGTAAAAACTGGTGGAAACATTAAAATTTGCTACATATTTTTAATTTTACAAGGTTCATCCACACAGGCCAGAAAAGCCCCCCATCAACAGACTCGAAGCAGCCCACGAGCCACCAGTTGATAATCCCAGTTGTAGCACGTTTTGCGGCTCCAGACACATATTTTCAGTGAGCCGTGGAGCAGAAACTGTTCTTTTGGCTGTAAATGTTGCAGACCCCTGGTTCAGGTGAAATTTTAAAACTCATATTGAAGATGTCGGGGGGGCTTCGTCCTCGAAGAAGTCGCTTGCAGTTAAAGATGCTCCCAGAGTCGCACACATGTTTCTAATTACACTGTTGTGCTGCACGTTGAATGGGCTTATTGTAGCTTCAGCTAAAACAGACAACGTCTTTTTTCCCCTGTTGGATACGAGTGTACATCTTGAGACGTTTACACACGTTGGACCACAAATAGACGCGCCGTTGTAGCGTGACTGAATCGGCCCATTGAGACGTGTACAGTATGAATATGCATGGATGCTGCGGCGGGTTTTGTTCTCTCGCTGCAATGAAAACGGATCTCGTCGTCGTACCGACAAACTCGTTTTGCTACCTGACCCCCGTCGTGACGCTGTGATAACAGGAAGCTGGGAATAAAGTTACTGCAGATCTTTTTTTGTTGTTGTTAATTATGTTATTGTGAAGAACTACCAGAGGCAGCAGTAGGCCCTGACTGAAACCACTTCAACACACGAGTGTTTAGCATTACAATCTGATTGCATTTACACATGGCGGTTATCATTGGAGGGCTCTGGAGAGGTAAAATGATCTGAGGAATGGGGCCTTGTTCTGCTCGTGCTGAGCTTCACTTTAATGCATCTTGCCACCGCAGTTACATTCAGGGCAAACAGTGAGTCATGACCCACGGCGGGATTATTCTACTGTTTGAAGCTGCTTTCAGTAGCAAACAAGGATTCTTTGTTCCAGTTTTTTTTTTTAACCCCAGGGGTTTTAGCCTGAATCACAGACAGTGCAGCAGAGGGACCTGCACATTTATACGACCTGGCATATGTTTCTTATTTCCTTTCGCTCCCTGCGTTAGACACCATCGTGTTGAGGTTCTTGTACTTTACAGAGCAAGAGCTGATTACTGAGGTGTATCAGCAACTCAATGATGTAAATACCTGGACAAACAAGGCCGTGCCTGGATAAAGAGGCTTTTTGAAAACAACTTTTATTTGACACAGCAGTGAGTGAAATTAGCTATTTTTTTAAACCAGACCTGGTTTGTGTCAGCGAGACAGTGAAATATGCTGCGTTTAGTTTGTTGAGCTTGGATTAGTTTGTGTGAGCTGACAGCAGATTCTAAGCTCTACTAAGCAGTAATCTTCTGACATCTTGAATCAAATAGAATTTTGTGTATTCGACATTGCTCAACTGTTGCTTTAGTCCAGTGTTTTTCAACCCTAGTCCTCAAGGCACACTGCCCTGCATGTTTTAGATGTGTCCCTGCTTCAACACAGCTGATAACTGATTAACAGGCTTTTGTTGAACAGCAATCATCAGACTCAGGTGTGTCCAAGCAGGGAAACATCTAAGACATGCAGGGCAGTGTGAGGACCAGGCTTGAAAAACACTGCTTTTGCAAATAACCAGCCTTTTTTTCTTTTATCTTCGAGTCATTAAACTGTCGGAACAGTTTCAATTCTGCCTCACTATCTTGAAAAAATACCAATAAATGTTTTTGATTAAACGTAGTTGTTGGAAGAACCTGTCCAGATGACCTACTCAGATTCTTTTAAAGCTTTTTCTACCTGGATTATTGAGAGACATAGTTGTTGTAACATATTTTTACTATTTATGTATTTAAAGTGGTGTAAAAGTGCATAAATTTACTCTAGCTGAGTTCATGCAGGTTTCAGTAAGTAAAATTTAAGACCTTTTAAGACCATTAGGTATGACATTTAAGACCAAACCGACACAATAACAGAAACATTCAAATGATCCCTAAAATTCAACATAGAAACCTTTTTTGCTGTCAATTTAGCTATTAAACAATATTTAATTTTAATACAGGAACACTAAATTATTTTAATGTAACAGTCATATGTATGATCGAGTGCAAAAAAATCACTGATATCCAGTCAAGTCTCATTGAAAACACACTTTCCTGTGTTTAAACAACAATCAGTGAACAATCTGAATTTCTTTGTTTTTTGGGCAGGTGAACAATGTGTGGGTTTGTAGCTTCATGAACTCAACCTGTAATTACGGCGCTTTAATCTGTTTATTTATGCAGCCAACGCTTCTCAGTAATGATCGAAAGTGAAGAAATTAGGACTTGACAAAATAAAATTTAAAACCTTGGATGAAAATCTTGGTGTTTTAAAGACTTTTTTAGGCCTAAAATTTTGATTTTTCAAATTTTAGACTTTTTTTTTTTACATTTTAAGACCCTGCATGAACCCTGCTCTAGTACCAAGAGAGACAATGTTATTTTGTAAAGATGCAGTTAAGGCTGAGTGAAAGAAATGTTATTAAGACCCATTTTTCTTCATCTTCAATCAAAGTATCCTGTTGATTATTTGTCTGCATTGATTAAAACATTTGTTATTTTGGTTTGGGCTGTTCTTTGTACAAAGATGTACAAAAAAAAGAAGAATGTTTTTTGGTGACCTCAGTGTATGCTTGATGAATTTCAGCCTGGAGATATTTCCCATCCTAGAGGAAAATCTGTGATTTATTCATTGCATTTTGTGCTCAACACGTTCACCTTATTTGCTGCTGTAGCATCATTTTGGTTTTCAAAGCAGATTCTTTAAATCACATTTATTTTCAAATTGTCCTTTGGAAGCAGGCCTCTCATAGCGGTAAGCTTACCTGTGAAATGTTAATAAACCTGCCACATTTAGGTCTATTTTAGGAGGAAGTAAAGACTTCAGAGACCTCAGCTCCCAGCACCACCTGCTGCTGACTCTTTGCTCTAATTCTGTGCCCATCAGTCATACCAATAACCGCCGCTAAACCCGACCTTCACTTCATTCTCTGTCAACTCTCTCTAGTCAGCTACTGCTGCTCATGATCTGTGACATGGGATTAGTGTGTTAGCGTGTTTGCACGCCAGCAGGAAGGTTAGACAAGTTCTTAAGGATCAGAGCTGACAAAGTGACGAACCCACTGATCTTATCGGCTCTCTTTGCTCTTCATTCTTTAGCCAGGCGCTGTGTTCATGAATGAGAAAGCTCTGCACGCTACGAGACCGATTTTATTACATTATTTTCACACTCAGCTGACAGACGGGGTGCCTGTTTCTGTGTGGTTAAACCAGCCAACTGTCCAGTCTCTCAAAACCTGTTGTTTCACTTGGTTTCATAAATTTTAAAATCAATCAATCAAAACCATTCAGAGTAAAAATCTTTATTTTCTACATCTGCACAATTATAAGCATATTCCTCTTTAAATCATGAAAAAGTGATTGTTTTTTCCCCCTTTCTGTAGTACATCAATGGTGGAAACCTGGAGCAGCTTCTAGACAGCAACAAACACCTGAGCTGGCCCATGAGGGTGAAACTAGCCTGCGACATCGCCAGCGGCGTGGCTTACCTGCACGCCAAAGGGATATTCCACCGGGACCTCACCTCCAAGGTTAGTTAAAGCTAATTGGTCGTTAGGAGGAGAAACCGGAGTTATTAAATGTATCGGCACAAAAGCGAGCTGATGGGTTCGGCTTGTTTTGGTCAACGAATCAGTTATTATTTTTTTAAATATTCTACTTCAGAATAAAGTGTGAGTCCATCCGCCTGACAGTGGGCATCTAATCCAACAGAAATAATCAAATCTTGTAAGCTAACGGCTCTGTCCAAGTCCAGACCTTAACCAGATGTGGTGAAAGTTCGACACAAACCTGAATGAACCGAAGCAACGCTGAGTTCTTTCACATCAAAGGAGAGACTGATGAGGCAACAAAGAGGCTGATTGCTCCAAGTTCTTGCTGCCAAACGTGACTCTACAACTTCCCAATAATTAAGTGTTTTTTACACAGTCTCTGCAGCTGGGATTGTGTTACATCAACATTACATGTGATTTAAGGTTGTATATGTGTTCTTTATTAATATATTAACCTTACTACATCTTATACAGCAGTTCTTTCTTTTTATTATCGCTATAATAAAAGGAAATCTATCAACTTAGGCTACTTTATTTTATATTTTCTGTTGAAATAAGTTAAAAATTCTTGCTTTCAAAAATGTTTCACATGTCATATAAATGTAATTGTAGCTACACAGAGTAGCTAATTATTATAGAAACATCCCTGATGTGTTCGGCACCATGAGAGTAAGGATTAAATGTCCTCACAGAAAGAACACTTCCTCATATCATTTCAGAGGCTGTTTAACTTCCCTGATCATAAGAATGGATGTGATGCAGGTTCTGCAGAAACCTTTTTGATTTTCCTCATCAAATTTTGCCCTGGGTTCATGTGTTGCAAACAACTACACCGGACTTTAGCGTTCAGCTCCGAGCGTCATCATCAGGAAGGCATTTGCCGCTCTGCAGCTGCAGATTGTCGCCACGCTTTTATAAAAAGATGAAGCGGAAGAGTCTGAACTTGTACAGTAATTCACACCACACTGATAATGACTCTAAATAGGAAGTGGAGGCTTGGCTGACGGTGCTAAGCCGCGAAACGGGTTGTTTATAAACCCATCTGTGTCGCGACATTCCTCAATCAACCATTTGTGTTTTTTTTTTTCTGTTCGCAGAACTGCTTAATCAAATGTGACGACAACGGCTACACGGCAGTGGTGGGAGACTTCGGCCTGGCTGAGAAGATCCCCGCTAATCTGTAAGAAAAATACCATAAATAAATAATAAAATAAAATAAAATACCCAAGGGCTTGGATTTTGCTTGTGGTAGTAAAATAAGAAGCTGAGTTAAACAGAAACATGTCAGACTGACTCATAACCACCGACTCTTAATGTTTACCTGAAATCTTTCACAAAACTCACTTTTATGCATCAGTAGTTTTGTTTTCTTACGTTACGGGGAGTCCTGTTAAAACACAGTTAGTCATAGTTAGAGTTCAGTCTTTAGCCCTGATCTCTTTCCCAGCAAACCAGATAAAAAACCTGTGAGTCAAACTGTTTTAATCTTTCTGTTTTGATGTGTAATAACTGTTTCTTTAAGGTCATCCTCCCCCTTGTGGCTACAATTCATTTCATCGCTCTTATAATAAGAAAAAGCTTTCTGTAGCTTAGTTAATGGGTGTGACTGTCAGTGTTAATAATGTCAACTACCTCCTTTGGATTAAATATTAATAATTAAATGACATGTTTATGTTCTTTATTTTTTAAGCTTTTGCTTTTTTAACCAACTCACTTTGAGTCATTCCTCCTCTTCCTCCTCCTCCTCATCCCAGGGTTATTTATTATCACAGAGGTCAGGCGCTGACATTAAAGCCGCCTCTGCCGCTCACATTTTTTGCTTTTGACAGCAGGAGGATCCGATAAGCGCAGGCTTTTTTTCTGCAGTAGCTAAAACAAGGAGGAGCAAAGTTGTAGTTTAATAAATTGTAAAATTACACATAATTGTGTTTAAATAGTCATGAATACAACTATTGACTAAAAATATATATTTCTGATTCAACAAATTAAAACTAATTTTGGTCCAGAAGCTATAACACAGTTCGTTTAGCTTTTTAAATGTTCATATTTGCATTAAGGTTTTGTTATTGGGCAGCTTAAAGTCACAAAAAACACTGATTTTAATTGTAATGTGTTTTTAGTGCTGAAGGAGAGAAGCTGTCGGTGGTGGGTTCTCCTTTCTGGATGGCTCCGGAGGTCCTGAGAGATGAGCCCTACAACGAGAAGGTAAAGTCCCATCATGGATTATTTGACATAATTAGGTCGTGTTGAGTGATGCGGTTCACAGATAAAGTGTATTTTTTCTGTTTTTGGTCTCATTTTTGTTTATTTCCAGGCGGACGTGTTCTCCTACGGAATAATCCTGTGTGAGATCATCGCCAGGATCCAGGCTGATCCTGACTTCCTGCCTCGCACAGAGGTAAAACTGCTCCTCTCCTCTTCACCCCCATTTTTAAACCTCGTGGTCTTATAAAAGTCTGTCTGCAGGTTTGCAGTGTACACAGACTGATCCTGTTGGTTTATAGTTTACATTTAGATTAAACTCACAGAACGGGAGAGGAATGTTAAAATGTTTTAATGGTTGTCCTCAACTCTGGCCTGGAGTGGGAGGAAAACGTTTATTCATGAAGTTATGGGACAAAATGATTGTAAACAACGTTTTCCTTGATTTTTATTTTATTTATATTTTTAAACTGTTTTTGTCTCTTATTTCAGTCCAGAGCCACCAAACCTCATTGTCTTATGGCAAAGTTTAATGAAAAAACAAATTTAAATAGTGAATTTTAGGCATTTTGCTGCTGTTTTACTGTTGTGCAGACTTTTTTATTTTTATGTTGCATTTCTGCACAAATAGTGCAGCATTAACAAAAAAAACATGGCAAATCTTTGCACCCTGTTCCATTTGTCCCTGGTAAACTGGATAAATAAAGGACAGAATGAGAGAGGATGAGACTAGAACACGTTATATTTGATTTTTAAACATTTTAATGGGAGCAAATTGCATCTTTCATTTAATAAACACAACACTGGCTTGTTTCCTGAACTCATTAACATTTTTTCTGCACAAACAACCACTTTATCTGTGAAATTATCAGTTGAAAATTAAAAAGTTAAATAAGAAACAACCACCATCCAAAGAAACCTTCAAAAAAGCTGCTTGTTTATTACTGAAAATGATGAAATCATTTCATGTTTTGCACCTGTAAGTCAGGCTCAGAGGTAAAGCCAGTAATAAGTTGGTGGTTCTGAGTTTTTTTTAGCATCCTGCAGCCATACTGGAAGCATCACAACCAGAGGGATTAGTCTGACATGACTGACTGAGACGATGTCAAACATGTAATGAAGCCAGCCATGTCCCTCGCTGACGTGTTCCTCTTTGTCTTTTGTCAAACCTCTGCGTGTCTCCGCCTCGCCCTCCTGAGCAGAACTTCGGCTTGGACTATCACACGTTCCAGCACATGGTCGGAGACTGTCCGCCCGACTTCCTCCAGCTGGCCTTCAACTGCTGCAACGTGAGTCCTTCATCCTGCCGTCCGATCTGTGTCAAATCAAGCAGCTGCTCGGGGGGGAAATGGAAAATTGTTGTGAAAAACATGAACTTTGTCTTTGTGTTTGTGTTTATGAAGGGCTTGGTTTAAGATTTATTTTTAATTTCTTAAGAAACTTTTATTCCCTAAATAAAGGAGCAATCTGATTATCTGATTAATCTGATTGGGTTGTTTATCCAGCAGGGGTTGTTCTCTGCAATCTGGACCACTTATTCTAATAACAGGTTCAGAATTCATTTGTAATAAAAAAAAATATATATATATATTTATATGTAATTTTTTTTTCTACTTTAGATTTTTTCACACCCATTTATCACATTACTTTAGTTATAGAGTATATTTTCTCTTGCTTTTTAGTTTAATTGCACCCATAGAGTCATTAAAGACTTTTCCACTCCCTGCTGATTGATCCTGGATAGGCTCCTTTATCCCTTCTCATCCTCGTCTGTTGTCTCGCTTTTATCATCCTTGTCGCTCTTATCCTCTGTCCAGGACTGGTATTCTGCTTTTAGAAATAAAACGGGACGGTTTTTTTGGTATCTCACACACTGCAAAAACTGTCTTTCTAACCAAGTTTTAAAACCTTATATCCAGCAAAAAAGTCTTTTTGATCTTGTTTTGAGACTGATTTACTAAACAAGAACTGATTGTGTCAGAATATTAATCTTGTT
>JAUBOC010000078.1:3451948-3467925 GCA_032275365.1 Anablepsoides cearensis | reverse complement strand
CTTACTTCATTGGCAGAAATTTTTGACTTAATTTGAGTCAAATTTTCAGGTTAACAAGACAAATAATCTGACACATTCTGAAAACAAGATTAATATCCTTACACATTCAATTCTTGTTTAGTGAATCAGTCTCAAAACAAGATCAAATAGATTTTTTTGGCTGAATATAAGATTTTAAAACTTTGTTAGAAAGACATTTTTTGCAGTGTAGGTTAGTTTGAGAAGTGTTTGTGACCTAGCGTTCTGATTTTTAACCTCTGATGTCTGCCAGAGGAAAGATGCAATTGAGACTATTTGGAGACAAAAACAAGACGTGTTTGAGATACTCCTCAGAAAATTTGTTGCATAAATCTCAAGCAATAAAACTGCCTCTGTGGCTCGAGCAAGAAAATTAAGAACAAATGTTGTTGCTCAAATATAAAACTGCTCTTTGACAGTGTCGTCTTATTTTAAATGAAACAGACATTTCTGACCGTCTTTAAAGCATAAACACATAATCATCTGTCTCTGAGGTGTGTTATCTCTGTCATTGTTTATGTTTCTTTTCTTCAGATGGATCCCAAACTCCGTCCATCGTTTCCAGACATCGTCCGGCAGCTGGAGGAGATCCTCGCTCGCCTTAAAGTTGCAGAGATGGAGCACGAGTGCGAGTCGCTCAGCGGGGATAACGAGAAGAAAACCATCCCTAAAGGTAAAGTCTCTGCTCACTCACATAAAGCCTTCCAGCCAATGAAAGTCACATCCTTTTGTTTATAAGAAGATGCTTGTAAATTCCTGTGGAAACCAGAGTGACTTTACTGTTACTGTGCCCCGTTTTCACCACTGCGTTTAGCCTCGGCCTCTTCTCCTGACAGCACAGCCTGCTGTGTAAACAACATGTTTGTGCAGGAAATGGTTTACACTTTCCTCACTAAACATTGAGTCTGAGTTTGTTGATGTTTCCAGTCAAATCCTGAGGTAATATCTGTTTCTCCGCTCGCTTTTAGAGCTTCTAAAGGGGGCAGTGAAAGTGAAGTGTTCTGTTTAAACCTGATCTTTAGAGATAAAATGTTCTGGTTGTGGTGACACCTGATCCCCGCCGGTCGAGGTTTCACTTCTAATTCAGTCGGGTGTTGTTCAGTCTGACGAGCTGCGAGTCAGCAGGAGTCGTGTTTTTATTCAGAGCCAAACAGCTTCTTTTACGACCGACACACGACGCCGCCGCCTGCAGAGGTGCTTCAGACAAAATCAACTTCTTCCATGTGACGTTCCCGTAAAAAATATATATATATATTTCTCGTTGTGTGGACTTTTCTCACTTATTAGCTGCTAATCATTATGTCAGCATCTTCCTCCCCGCCCTCCTCCTCTCCTGCTGATAACATCAGCGTTTCCTGAAGCCACTATCCCTCATACTAGGAAATACCTTGGTTTCATAACAAAAACTAGTTTTTCAGGGAGATTTTTTTTGTCCTTATCAGAAAAATTCCACTTTTTTCAGTATGTTTTATTAAAAAAAGAACAATAAATCACTTGTATATTGTTTTGTTTTACAGATTTTCTTTAATGCTTAGTTTTAAAATGTACAGAAAAACTAAGCAATCACTAGAATGACTTTGTGTGTCTGTGTGTAATAAATTATGTCAAAATGTTAGATTAAAAGGAATTTAAGACTCTAATTTCCGAATATAGCCTGTGCTGCCACCTAGTGGCCATAGAAAATATTAGTTGTTAGCTTATCAAGCAATCACACTTTTTTTTTCTTCCGTATGTTTTTTTCTTTTTCTTTTGTCAATTCTGCACCTTCAGGTCATTTTAGCTGTGACATTTGGTATTTCAGCTATTTATACTTTTTTAGCTATTTTACTTTTTCAGACACATTTTTCCCGTTGACAATGAAAGGAGCCATTTTCAAAATCCTTCAAACCCTTTAAATGTTCATAAAGCTTGACTGTTCTTTACACATTTTGTTCTGGTTCAGCTCTTTTTACCTTCCTTGGCGATATTTAGCTTCTTTTTTGCCAATTTTAACCTTTTTCTGCTATTTCTTGCTAAAATTCTACTCCTTTCTGGCATTCTTCTGCTAGATTGTGCTTTCAGCTTGTCTTTGCTAATTTGAGCTTTTTATGCTTCTTTCAGTTACTTTCTGCTTATTTCAGCTGTTTGCTGCAGCTTTAGCTACGTTCAGCTGTTATTAGCTAAAATTAGTTTTTAAGCTAAATTCACATTCTTTCTGCTAAGATCTGCATCATGTAATCCTGCTTCTTTAATACTAAATTCAGCATTTTCAGCTACATTTGAGCCATTTTGATGCAGATTTTAGCTAATTTACAACAAATCACATCTTTTTTTTCTGCTAATTTTGCTTTTTTGTTACATCCCTTTTACGATCTGTAAGCTATTTATAACTTGAGTCTGCCACCTTTAGCTTCCTAATATGCTCATTTTAGCTTTTGTGGTTCTTTCTGGTAATTTTGACTCATAGTTGTGTTTTTTCAGTGGATAGATGTAATTTCTATGTTTCCTTCTTTAAATAAAGGAGAGAAGATCCAGGGCTTCAAACGGCTGAACCCTCTGGGCTGCCAGAATGATAAAATCCCTCCCAAATCCCCCCGGCCCAGACGCAACATTTGGCTCAGCCGCAGCCAATCGGACATCTTCTCCTGCAAGACAGGAAGGAAAATCAACGTTCAGGACCCTTACTACAACCCCCCTACCTCTCAGAGGACCATCAAAACTCGTAAAATCAACCCTTTCACGGCTCGGGAGGACCTGTGCGGGGGCAAGATCAAGTTTTATGACGTTCCCAGCAAGTCCGTCTTCTCGCTGGTGTTCGACCTGCACTCGCCTCCGGGGAGCGTCTTCAGCTACCCGGCGTCCGCCCACGGAGCCGGAGGAGCCCAGCAGGAGGCGTCGTTTTACTGGCAGCAGCTGCCGGGAAGGCAGTGTCACTCCTTACCGGTGTCCCCCCAGCTGCCCCGCTCCGAGATGTTCAGCCTCGCAGCTGCCGTTTGCTCCGCCAACAACGGCTCCGTCACCTGCTCGTCCAGCCAGCTGTCCGTCACTCTTCCAGGTAACATCAGTCAGGCTTTAAAGAGAGGAGCTTCAGACCTATTGTCTGTTTATATCTGAAGTATGAAAACATTAAGGGTTAGCTGCTTTTTTTAAATGTCTGACTCTGTTATGTTGTTCAGAGGCACACCTGTTTTAATCCACAAGTACCAGTTTTAGATGTTTTTGCAGATAAATGAAGTTTACTAAAGGAGAAGTTTAGTGATTCTGGTCACACCTATATGATCAGAAACGGATCTGCTGGTTTCCTTCAACATGCCTGAGTTATTGTGTCAGCTATTTGAAAAAACAAACTTTTTTTAACAAGAGCACCAAGAAAGAGTAGATTAGTAGTTTTTTTTAATTAGGAAAGTTTCTCAGATTTTGGTCTTAATTTTTTAAAATCATGTTGGCTGTGTTTGTACATACTGTAATTATTAAGTAAGAATATGAAGATGATGCAGCAGCTTAGTTTAAATAATAAAAAAGAAAATAAATAAATAAATGTATATATTTTTAAATAATAATATTATTAAACCAAATTGTAGAGATGTGACGTTTATGAACGATTCAAATCTTTTTAACAACAAACAATAGGAGCTGAGTCTCGAGCGGTGGAGTCATCATGTAGGGCGACGTGATGACTTACTGTATTTATTCATGTATAATACTAGAAATGTAACCTTAAAAATCATCTATAAAGGGGAGGGGGTAGTATTATACATGGGTTATTGATGATTAGATTCTTTTGGCTTTTTAATCTCAAAAAATTATGATCGTATTATACTCGAGCAGAGGTGTCAAAAGTATTCACATTTATTACTTAAGTAGAAGTATAAATACTAGGGTTTAAAAATACTTTTTTGGAAGTTGAAGTATCAACTCAAGCTTTTTACTCAGGTAAAAGTATAAAAGTACTGGTTTTAAAACTACTTAAAGTATAAAAGTAAAAGTAATGAACACTTAAAAAAGCTTAGGCTGTGCCTCAGGGTTCTATAGTGTACAACCTCTCTACAATTTGTCTTCTAAAGCCAATAATGACATAATGTTAAATTAAAATGTTAATGTTGAAAAATTTGGAATTGACTGACTAGACTAGTTGTTTCAGCCTCGATCGTCTTCATTACATCTGCTACAGTCTGTCCTGCTGGAATGTGATTTGTGTCATGCAGGTGTGATGGAGTCAGTTCAATGACAGAATGGACGTCAAAATTTCTACTTAAGTAAAGTAACAAAGTATTTGTACTTCGTTACTTGACACCTTTGTACTCGATCGTAATCATCGTATTATACATGAATAAATACGGTAAATCGTTCAGCTCTTTTGAGCGGCTCTATGAAACAAACAGCTCCTCAAGATCCGGATCCCTTTAAAGAACCATTTATCCACCAATTTATCTCCATCAAATGTTCCTCTTGATATTTTCAAAAGTGTTTTCACTTTACTCTTTCTGCACTTGTCAAAACGATGAGTTTTTTTTTCCCCCTTTCTGTTCTCCTCAGCCACAAACTCCAAGTCCGACGCGGCCCCGGTACTAAACGACGTCCGACAGAAGGCGGTGCTGAGCGGCTGGGCCAAGAAGTACGTGGTGGTGGAGATCCCGCCTTTCTGCAGGCAGAGAGGAGGGGACGAAGACGGAGAGGCGGACGGCAGGACGGAGGAGACGAGCCGGGAGAGCTGGTCTCCGATGCTCACCGGCAGCGAGACGGACAGCGGCGAGGCCATGGACTGCTCCGGCAGCCGGGAGGACGAGGAGAAACGGGGGAGAGGAAGAGACGCGTGCCCGGTGTGAAATACAGAAACACACAAACAAGGAAAGAACTCTGATTTCAGAGAGACGGTCAAAGATTGGAGAAAAAACACGCATAGAAGGCGCCTGTTTTTTTTTTTTTTTTAATCTTTCAAGTGAATGTATTACATTTTGGATAAATATTTGATTTAGATAAATAACTATTTTTCAAAGCTATCACCAGGTATCTCCGGTTAGCACAAAAAGCTTTTTACCCTCATTCTGCTTAAAAATTATTTTCTGAAAAATGTTTATATTTAATATTGTGAGATGTAGATTTTTTTTTTCTTTTAAAGTATTCGTCTCGTCTTTGAAATCCTTTGTGTTGTGTGTGAGTTTAAACATCAGAAGTTAGAATATTTTCTTTGTTTATTGTAAAAAAAAAAGCTCATTTCTTTTCTGATTAACCAGATGTTGCATTGATATTTACATTTAATTTAAAATAACTGTTTGTGAAAAACCCATTTGATGAATAAATCTCAATGTTTTCTGAAAACCTCAAGTTTAAAAAACAAAACAAAAAGAAAGGCAGCAATTCAATATTTTACACTTTAAATCTGCTTTTTAACAGCAGCAGCGATAAATAAGGAGATGATTGTGATATTTGTTTGTTTAGGTCGAAACACGTCGTTTATTGCACCGTTTTTATGAACTCTTTAGGATATTTTGCATATTTTTAGTTAACATAATTTATCAAAATTACTCAAAACCACAGCAAAGACAAAATGTTTCATTTAATCAGTTTATGTTTAAATTACATGTCAGGATTTATTTAAAACATCCCTTTATTTGCAGTTTTTAGTCGCAATGTGCTGAAAAATGGATCCAAAGAACAATTTATTATAAAACCTCAATTTTTTAAATAGTTGGGAATTTGATATAAAAAAACCCAGAAGTAATAATTTGCAAATCTAATAAACTCATTTTAATTCCAGTTTAACATATTAAACTTTCAATTTCATAGTAAGTTTATTTAAACTGTTGTGAATAATATGTGTTTATGAGATTTGCAAATAATTTATTCAGTTTTTATTCACATTTTACGTCACATAACTGGTCGTAATAAAATCCACCTCAAAAAGTGACATTTCTGCACAATAAACCTCGTCTTACAAATAAAATATATTTAAAAAACAAAACAAAACTGAGGTTGTGGATTTTGCAAACAAATTTAGACATCTGATAAAATAGATTCCTAAATTTTTACAATAAATCATCTCTTGAAACAGTGTTGTAATATCAAACAGATTTGTCTTTGTTTTACTAAACATTACAGAATTTTATGGATGTTTTATTTTGAGAGCTGAGATGAATTTAAAATGATGCAATATCAAAAATCCAAACAGCTTAAACTATTTGTAAAACTTTTCTGTTTGCTTAAACTTCCAGAGGAAATAATTGTTCTAAATGAATTAATTTTTTTACAAAAAAAACCCATCAGTCGGTCCTGAGAGAGGACCGACTGATGGGTTTTCTGCTCTGTAAGGAGAATAAAAATGGTCTGAAATGATCAGTATTGAATCGATCCAGTTCTATGGAGAACATTTAAAGGATAAAAAGCAGATTTTCTTTCTTTACATGTGGAAACATTTAGCTCTCTACACTCCACTGAAAGCTTTCCTCATATTTAATGTCTGTTTCCTGTTAAGTATTGAAAGGTTTGAAATGTTTAACAGATCTGTGTACAAACTAACTCATAAAAATAAGTTTTATATTCTTTCCTGTTTGCCTGCAGCTCTTCTCACTTTTTTGTTCTCTCAAACCGGAACTTTTTCATTTTTCTTTAATATATAATAAACAAAAAGCTCCTGTCACTACTTTTCTAAGCAACTTTTAGCTCCAGGTTTTACAGGATAAAGTATCTAATTTGATATTTATAAAGGTGATTTGATGTCTTACCTTTTGTACGTTTTGTGTAAAAGGTTTGTGCCACCTTGCTTGTTGAATACAGACTGAATACCTGAGCTTTCTCAGTTGTTTTTCTTTTCTCCACAAAACAAATAGTCTCAAAATATTCTGGGAATTTGGATCAAACTTTGTTTTATTTGCACAACTTTTCATTGAAACAGTTGAAACTAACATGATGACGACTCTGAGGGACTTTATTGTGGTTTTACATTTTCATATTGGCTCATCTGAAACTAAATCACACTTTATGACCATAAAACCAACAGACGTGACGAATAAACTAGTTTTACTGGAACATTTAAAGTCGCTGACGTGTGAGAAGGATGAAGGGCGGAGTGCTCAGTGCGCCGTTTTCTGGTGCGACTTGAGGCTGGAGCGCTGCGTGAAGCACTTCCCGCACAGCGCGCACTCGAAGGGTTTCTCCCCGCTGTGCACCACGGCGTGGCGGATGAGGTTGCACTGCTTGGTGAAGCTGCGGCCGCACTGCACGCAGCTGTACGGCTTCTCGCCCGTGTGGCTCCGCAGGTGCTCCTTCAGCTGGCTGAACCGCAGGAAGGTTTTGTCGCAGAACGAGCAGCTGAACCGCTTCTCGCCCAGGCCGGACCTCCAGGACGTCCTCGTCCTCCTGGCCGGGCCGAGGACGCCGCGGCTCTGCCAGCAGAGGGGGAGGGCGGGGTTCGCGGAGGACGCCGCCTCCTCTGCGTCTCTGCACTGGTGCAGGGACTGTTGAGCCACCAGGCCGGAGTTCATCAGGTGGATCCGAGACAAAACGCCGTGTCCTTCGTCCGATTGTTTCTTACACGCAAACGTTTTCGCCCGTCTCTTGGCCCTCGCTGCGCTCAAAAGCACGGCGTGAGATTTCACCGCAGGGTGGATCTTCGTCACGATGTGGTCCAGACGCAGGCTGGTCTGAGACGCAAACACAGAAGGGATCTGCTCGGTCTGCGGCCCGGAGTAGGAGACCCTCGGGTCGTCTCGGTACAGACCCGTCGACCACAGCGGAGCTTCGGCATCCTCCGTCACAAACGAGTGGCCTGAAGGGAGCCGCGCAGACTCCTCCCCCTTTTCATCTTTCACAACAAGCTCCGCCTCATGAAGCCGCTGCTCTGAGAACGTGCTGAAGACATCAGCTGGAGGAACCAGGGAGTCGGGGATTTCAGCTGAACGGAAGCTTTCCAGACATCCTTCAGTCTGAGCCAGTTGTGTGTTTCTGAAACATGGCTGCTCCTGACCTGCAGACACTGGAGACAGAATAAACCAAACAAACTGTGTTACTTTCTACTGAAAACACAGCCAAACAAGTCCTTTCTCTTGTTCTCCCCACAGTATTTCTCACCTGAATGCTCCAGAGCCCACCCTGAACCACTGAAGCTGACTTTATTAAATAAATAATATGCATGTAGGTGTGTGTGTTAATGTGTGTGTGTTTTTCACTCACTCTGCTCGTCTTCAGGGTGGTTCCTCCACATGTCCTCTGCACACTCCTCTTTGATCTGTATGTTCTCAGGTTCATTAGCAGGTCCTGTATCTGCGCACTGAAACAAAATAACACAAATGTTGTTATAAAAGAGAACAAACCCATTTTAAAATCTGGTTTAAAGGCTTGAATGTGTGTCTGATGGAAGAGCTCGAACTTTAATTTAAAACAAAAATTTGTAACAAGTTGAACTTGGCAAAACAAACTGTTTATATTTCAGCTTTTGTCAGGATTGAAAGATGAAGCTGGTTTATGCAAAACGGACAGAAAAAATATATACATGTATATTATTAATTAATTAATTTATATAAACCTTTATTTGACCAGGTAGATCTCATTGAGATTAAAAATCTTTTTTTCAGGAGACAAAGAACAGCAGCAGCGTACAAACATTACATATTAAACTACGAATACATCATGAAAACTAACCACCCATAAAAGGTAAGATGGGACTAAAATACAGCGCAAAATTAGTTAAACATTTACAAACAAATGTTTCATGTAGAAGCTGTTTAAAAAATGACCCTAAAACCATTAAAAGAGACCAACTCCCATTTTACAGGCTCTGAATGTTTTGGTGCAATTTATACATTTATCTTTACAGCAATTATCAAGAAACTCAACTTACTAAGTTCATTTTCTGATTCCTGCTGTTAAAAAAATATGAATTTTACTCTATATTTGTCTGGTTATCTCTAAACTCACAAGCTGTTCATCCTCTGACGCACAAAATAAGTGATTCCCACTGGGTGATAAACTAAACTGAACCATTAGCAGTGGTGGGCACAGTTCCCTTAAAGCACTATTAGGGGAACAAATTTCCCAATTAGTGCTTTTAAAATTTATTAGTGGATTAGCTCTTGCTAAATTTATGGGCAAAATTTAGAAGCAGTAACTGAGGTTTTTAAATGTTATTGATCAACATTAATGTTAACAGCTGAAGGTGAAAGCTGTCACACATTTTGTTTATATGTGTGTCACTTATCAACCAGGTGACAATTAGTGTTGTAGTACCACTTTTTGATGGTCTTGGTCTTGCCTCGGACTTGACAGTATTTGTATTTGGTCTTGCCTCGGTCTCAGACATTGAGGACTCTGAATTTTATTTCAAGACCAGTCCAGAACACAAAAATGTGGAAATATCACTAAATAGCCAGATTATTGTCTGATTTATTTGTTAACATCTTTGCTTTCATTGTATTTAAAATGTAGCTACTGATTCAAATCCAAACCTGACTCATTGCTATTTATGTATTTTTGTTACCGGCTGTCACCCGTCCCCACTCTCTTCACTCACACGCAGCACTCCAGGAAAGTGAACTGTGGTTGTCTGGGAGTGATAGAAGATGTCTGCAAAATTTTAATATAACAATTTGGCTACAAAAATAATATCATTGTAAAACAACAACCAGAAGAAAGCGTACAGCAGCTTGTAAATCCTGCAGTGCTTCACCTTCAGAGACGGTGGGGACAACATTAAACTTTTACCATCACAACTTTAACAATCTGCGTCTGCAGAAAATTTCTTTCCTCTGCCCTCACATAAAGATTTTGTCCATATTAGCTCTATATATTAGGTTAGATGGTTTTGACTACAACACTAGCGACACTATATGAACCCAAATTTGGCTGTGGAATATCAATGAGAAGGTTTAAGAGAGCAACATTTGACTCATGTTGTCTGTTGAAGAATGTTCATGGGTTGACTGGGTTATTTTAGTGCTTTAGAATTAGCTTTTGCTAAATTTTCAGTGCATTAGTGCTTTAGAATTAGGGGACCTAGTGCTTTAGGGCTAGTGGAACTCATTTTTAATTTAGTGCTGCCCACCACTGCTATAAGACAATAACCACATATTAAATACATTCAACCCAAAATGACAAGATTGCACTACTAGTTAAGGCAAAGCAGGTGTTAGATGATAATAACTATAAAACTACATTACACAGACATCAATTAAAATTCAGGTTAAATGGATCACAAATTATTTTACATTGCATATTTACCTGTTTGGGTTGATTTGGAGAATCAGCTCCCACCTCTGTGTCCCAGTCTGAACTCTGACTTTGACCAACTTTAGATGAAGAACAGTTCTCCGCAGGGACGTTACCAACTACAAAATAAATCAACACAAGGTGAAAAACACACGATTAGGTAAAGTTATACAGTTTGTGTTCCGGGATACGAAGGCGTCACCTCCTGTCCTCCTGGCTCGCCTCCTGCTCCTCCTCAGCTCGGCCTCCATCTCCTCGTACTTGCTCTTCAGCAGCTCGATGTCCCTCCGGCTCTGGCTCAGCTCCACCCGGAGCACCGCGCAGCTGTCGTCCACGCGCCGGTTTATCTCCGCCACGGCAGCCTGGGCCAGGACCTCCATGACGGACAGCAGCTGGCTCTGGAAGCTGCTGGTCTCCATGTTTCACCCGTTGTTACAACAGCAAATAAAATCAGCTGCTCACGTCTGGGTGTGCTTTATTTCGCTCGCTGATACTTTGGGTGCGTTCAAATCGTCGGCTAGGAATATATTTTCCTCCAGTTTCACGAGCAGAAGGTGTGTTTTTGTAGCTCTCTCCTCCACCATTGACAGCAAAACAAGAGAGTCGTTTGATATCTGTACGTTTGCGGTCCGCATGGGCGGAGTTATTTTTTTTAGCGTGTTTTTTCGTTTTGCTGATAATTTACATTTTGCTATTTTGTAAAAATAAGACGTTCACGCACAATAAATATCAGTTTAAAAGTGTATATACATTTTAAAACGTAACGTAGGCTCATTTTTGCTACTGGCAGAAGTACTGATAAACAAATCAAGTTCACCATCAAAAGTCACGTCAAGACGTTACCGTAATTATTTGTATACAAGCGCAACGTGACACGGATGCTTTTTTCCGTAACAAACTTTGCATCTAAAATGCATTTAACAAAGTTTTCCTCAAGTAAGTGGTGATTTTTTTTGGATAAACACATACTTCATGTTTAAATGAATTTTAAAACGATGTTAAACGTGATATTTGTTTTGTTAATTTTCGATAAAGACCGGCCAATGTCACTAATATCTTATTGGCTAGCGTTAACTCATGTTACCTGGCTATGCAGGTTTTACTAACACTTATCAGAGAGACGTGAACATTAGAAATACTGTAGCAGTTTCGTTTATTGCTTGTTTATTAGGTAATTACTTAAGTAAGTAATAACGTAACGTAGTAATTAAACAAAAAAGTTTTAAAACATTATTTTCAAAGTGAATTTATTAACAAATACCATAAACAAACCAGTTGCATATCATAGACAGAGTTGCAAAAAATTGGTAAAACTTTTACAGTATTTTGGCTGAAAAAGTGAAAAATAACTCTACCTACCCACACACCCATGCCTTTTTAAAACCTTGTTATTAAACAAATAGATGGATTTTAACATCTTTATTCGTAAAAATACATTTGTTGGTTTATTAACTCATTATGGTGAGTTTTCTGAAAATAACTTTATATTTTATTAGAAAATTAGGTAAGAGAGTAATTAGGTGTTGAATATTTACATTAGAAATCCCCATCCAGGGAAATTTATGGTAATAAATCAGAAAAAGTGAACATTTCATCTCTAAATGCTACTATTTTATTTGTAAATCTGAAACTCCAACCTGCTATTGTGAAAATATCAGTTTGATGTAATCACATAAAAAGTTACCAAATCAGTAGTGAAGACATAAACTGCCACACAGATCACTTGAAACATTGGCTCTTGTAGCTTTGCTGCTACTTTCTGATCCCCCCACCTTTTTTTTTTACAATAATTCTGGTTTTGCTTCAGATTTTCAAATTACTGGTGTTGATATTTAATAAAAGTTGAAGTTATGAAAGGAAACGAGGTCACGTCGTCGGCCTTTGTGTCACACATTTCGAACACGTCCACTTCTTCCCATATCAGGGTGAATCAATGACAGAGCTCTGGCTACAAAGAAACAAACACTCATAAAGGGAAATAGATGCTCTGTGCAGATATATTGAACTGATTTCCCTACTCGGTGAGAGGCGGAGGAACTGTGAGCGACATGCACAGAGAAAGCGCAAGAGAAGGAGAGACACTCAGGAAGTTAACAGGGGAAGTTCAGTGGTTTTTTGCGTCATCGTTTCTCTGCTGCTTCTTGTGTGCTGTTGCAGGCTGGAGGTAGGAAGACTCTCGTTTTAACCTGTTTGTTTCACCTTTCTGCTCTTTTAAACCGGCCCTCAAAAGGTAGACGTTGGGAGAGGGACGGGTGGGTTACATGGGAGGCTGGTGGCAGGTGTCAGGAAGATGGGGACGGTGTGTGTGTGTGTGTAGGGGGGGTGAGACTTCAAATGTTTGCCTGGGTTTTGTATTTTCAAGCTCGACTTCCGCTCCAGTGAGAACAGGGCCTGCGATGGCCCTGACATGTGGACAGGGAGGGCAGACGGGCCCAGGGATGAAGTCAGGTGCCGGGGGCCGGATTAGAGGTCTCGGGTGGCCCAGCAGCTCAAAGATGCTTTAAAAGAGTGACAAGGGTGATCATTTAGACAAATATTTAACTGCATAGGAGAAGTACCGGGGCAAGGGTGTGGCCTGTTATTCGAAAATAAATTGAGTGCATCAGGGGGAAGTGGAAAGCCACATATGCAGACTAAGGATCCAGTGCAGTCTGTTTGATTTAGTGAAACATATCTGTGTCCGCTTTTGCAGGTAGGCCAACCCAAACCTGTCCGGAGGCTTCAGCTTTACGATGCGACGCCGCTCACAGAGGAAGCAGCAGAAGCGTCACGGCGAAGCCTCTGAAATGTGCAGCACCTCCACTAAGTCCTCGTCGCATTAAAGAGAGCCGGTCGACACGTTCGAGCAGAAAAATAAAAAAAGAAAGAAAGAAAGCCTGCCGGCCACGAACTGAATGTGAGGTGGAAACAGCAGGCAGGAAGAGATGAGGAGGGTTCGAAGAAAAGGGGCCAACAAGGAGAAGGTGTTTGGATGTGATCTGCTGGAGCACCTGACCACCTCCTCTCAGGAGAGTAAGTGAAGCATCGTCACTCCGTCGCTTCTCCTGTTCACTAAATTAGTCTTTATGCGTCTGTAGACAAGTTGACCCACAAAAACACAAAGTTTCACATCGGAATTTACCGTCTGTGTGCATCTGAACTCAACAGCTTCTCAGGTTTTCCTTAACTCGGTGCCCAGATAGCAAAATATGAGTGAATCAACATTAAAACCTGGTCAGACGTGAAACTGAATCCATGTTGAAACTCTACAAAAAGTGGTCGGTGACTTACTTGTTGAAACAATGTTAGGTTTCCAACCATAACTGATAATATCTCAGTGTTGATTCAACATTGGTTAGACGTTGGCGTTTCAGTTATTGATTCAATAATATCTTTTCAACATTGCTTCTTTGGGTAGAATTGGATGGTTGATTGAGTATTAACCATCAACTTTAACCAAAAATCAACTTTTTTGACTATAATTCAACATTGAATTAGCATCTCTTGCTATGTGGTTGCAGTTTGAAAATTTTTTTTTTTACTCATGTAGTTTTCCTGATATAGTGAGATGCAATCCTGAAATGCAGGTCTGCACTCAGTGTAAACAAAGCTTGTTTACAATAAAGCCTATTCTATTCTATTCTATTCTATTCTATTCTATTCTATTCTATTCTATTCTATTCTATTCTATTCTATTCTTTATCTGCAACCTTTACTGAACAAATCTGTGTAAATATGTACCAAACACATCAGATGTTGGACTTCTCCATCTCGCCACTGCTCAGATTTCAGTCACTTCATCTGTTTCTGTTGGTAAACAAGTTTCTTACTTTATGATTTTTTTTTACCCTCAGATTTGGGAGTCACTTAGCTTAAAAAATAACTCATAAACTTGACAGATGATCCAATATTGTGACAGTTTAGATAAAATTTAAAATCTTTAGCATTTTGTCACAAAGAGACGTTTAAGTTCGACAAACAGAAAATAGATTAAAGTTTTTAAAGTTGAAGCCACAAGTCTGACTGAATGTTCATGTTTGAATTGTTTTAAACATAATTTAAATGAGCCTCACCTCAGCAGAAGTTTCAGAACATTTAGAATTTGGGTCATGTTCTGAAGTTTTCTAGTTTCACATTATGAAAACAAGATAAACCCTCATCTAGTTTGGTAAAATGTTTGAAAAACTGATTTTTTTTTATCTTCGTGACTTTTATGGCACTCACTTCACTGTGAGTGCTATGGTTACACTGTAAAAAATAGTATAAAATACATCTGTTTTATGTAACTTATTTTGTCAAACCAAGGTACAATACTGGGCTTAAACACGGAGGTGCTTTATAGAAGCAAACATGACCACAGCCACGATGATGCAAATATTCTGACATTAAGCAGGTAAAACATCACCTTTACAGTCTAAAATCAGCACATCGTGTGCAGTGGGCTCAAACTGGATAGTCTTCATGTTTTAATTTTCTTTCACTGGACCGTCTGCAGGACGAGATTTTATCAAGAAAATCAAGAAAATCTTGAATAAAACAGATTAAGGTCTCAGTAAGGCTGAGGGTCTTTGTGGCCAGAGGTGTCAAAACAACATGTAACATGTAAATGAAAAAGGTGACACATTTCTCTGGTCTTCACAGCCGTCAGAGCTCAGTTAGCACAGTTTAAAGTTGTCAGAGAGACTTTGAAATCATGTTTCTTTACATGGTTTGTAGCGTTGTTAGTGGATCCTCAACCCGAAGCTAATGCTGTTTGAGGGGGGCATAAACCCCTGTTCTAATTTTACATTGTGTTTAACATTTTGATACTAAACTATACAAAACTGTAACATTTATTGATAACATTTCAGGAAACCATGTTCATCAGAGTTACATTTTATAACATTCTCTAAAACATTTCAAATGCAGGATTTTCAAAGGGGCTTCACCCCCCTTTCCGCCCCACCAGGGTGCCGCCCCTGGACCCCCGGCTTAAAAGGTTCACTTTTCCCCAAAATCTGTATGAGATGTAAGAAGTTGTTCCACTTTTGTTGAAAATAATGATTCAGAGAAATATAAAATTTAATTAAATATAAACAGTTTTTTTTCCTGATTTATTTAAGGTTGTGAGGAAACAATGATGGAACTGAAAAAGTAATAAAAATATATTTTTCATGTTAAGAATCTGATGTATTCATACCCACTGACCTCTGGACACATCCAAACTAGTGGTGTAAAAATACATCGATGTATCGATTAAACAACTAATGATTTCATTACATTCATTACACTTCATTACATCAAAACTAAAATATCAATCTATATCTACTGTATATTATATGCCTAATGTGGATCTATATGACAAATGGGATATCAAAAAACATTTTATCGTCCTCCAAACAAATCAATATATTATTTGTTTGTTGTTTGCACTTATTTAAAAAAAATCTGAATGAGATGTAAGAAGTTGTTCCACTTTTGTTGAAAATAATGATTCAGAGAAATATAAAAACTAATTAAATATAAACTGTTTTTTTCCCTGATTTAAACACAAGAAAATGAGAAATGTGCCAGAGAGGCCATAAATAACGCAAATGGGCTTACAAAGCTTCATAAAAGAAAATAAATAAATTAATTAATAATAATAATAATAATAAATGTGTCTTCTTGAATGGGTGTTCTTAAATGTAATTTCATTGTGTACAATGACAATAAACCTATCGTAGTAAATCAAATCAAGTCATCAAAAAATAAATAAAACACACACACACACACACACACACACACACACACACACAAACACACACACACACACACATATA